>CM034150.1:658102374-658227283 GCA_019776745.2 Taxus chinensis | reverse complement strand
ACACATCCTCTCGAAGTCACAGTCATCTTGCCTGTAGACAACAAAAATGTGCATGTATCTGCACACCATCTCTCACACAAAGCGATGATCATCGACATATTATGGGGCACATCCCCCATCCTCGCTATATGTTGGAGGACGAAATGGTCCAATACCTCCCACCTCATCATCTAACAAACCCAATCCTAATAATGTGCTCAAATGGTGGCCAACACAGAACTCTCGCAAATGAATATCCCTATGTACTAGCACAAAACGACAACAAAAAAACATTAACATCTCATATATATGGAAATCTACCTACCTTATAACATCATCAAACATAATTTTTAACATTTCTCACACTCTAGGCTAAGAACACCTTATGGGTTGCTAAACACTCAAGAGATGGACGCGGGTGCCTAGGAGCAGGTCATCAATGCCCATGCTTAGGTGCTGGAGTCCCAAAGATTGTTACGCCTTTTCCACTCTTTCCCAGGTCTGAAACACAGAAAAATAAATAACAATTTTTTTGCCAAATTTGCCAAAAACAACTAATTTTAACACAATTTTGAAAAAATCACATTTAGTAGCTCAACTGTTGTATGTGATGCGACAACTATTGCCACCATCTCAAAATGAATCAATTGCAGTGCTCTCACTTGAGGCATCTTCACACACCCAGATCTCCAAATCACACTCGCGAATAATCAAATGAGTTCCTATTCACTTTTTTCACATTACTATTTATAGTAACTTTCGAGTACATACCACCACTATCATCATTATTTACACATATCCTCCAAACTAATTAACATCGTATGGTTTTAATTGTATCTAGAGCATCCCTACTCCAATTACTGTCTTGTTTACGTAGTTATCTTCAAAATTCCTCCTACTATTATATCACACACATTCGAAACACACTAATTTCCTCCTTCAAATCATCTCAACTCAACATACACACACTTTTGCTATACTTATCATGCATTTACTATTACATCATGACACACTTACTTTCAGCTCAACGTTCATTCTCATCATAACTCCCCATTTCTCTGAAAGGGGGGAATACAATCGGGGCATCTTATAATCCCCATCACACAGTTACATGATCATTTTACATTTCTAACTCTCTCATTATCGAAAAGTTACTCATACATTACACGACATTTCACACCACTTTCTAGTGATTCCCCCTAATGACCTAATCTGGGGCGACAAGAAAAAAAATATCTCCATGAGTAATCGATCAAATCAATCACATACATTCGAATCTCAAAAAACAAAAATATTTTACTATTCACACAATCGACATAACACATCATATTTATCCTCCAAGATGACCTAACTTGGGAGTTATATCACCATTTTCCCAGATGACCCAACATGGGAAGTTATGCTACATTTTCTATTGTTTCTAGTTGACCTAACATGGAAGCCATCTCATATAATTTTTGTGATACCCTTGGAGTGGGGGAAATGAGATGTCATTGCCTTTCCTATACTGCTCCTATATGGGTTATTCTATTCTGATCGAAATAAATTGAATTGGATCTAAATTATAAAAATCTGGTCTTTGTCCGTCTGCAGCAACTAGACCTTTTGAGGACGTAGTTAAAGTTGGAGAGTAAAACTAGACCTCTCTCCTTACACTCTTCCTCTGGTGGCAAGACACCAAAATCCTCAATTTTTCACATACAAAAAATCGGGTTGGAAACTTATCACTCCTTACCCCAACACATCTCCATCATCAAAAAAATCGATATCTCCAATCACTCAATATTGAAGTCATCAATCTCACTTAGTGCTCCTCATAACAGTCCCATGTCTCTCATTACACCACATGGATTGAAACATTGATCCATGGTTTTCCACACTATATGTTCTAATTCTGCACGTACTTCTGCAACATGGGATGCTCTGGACTTCTTTCAGGTATGTTCCTTACTTCCTTTACACTACTTGAATTTCATTCAAATAGAATAAAGGGGGTGCAAATGTAGACACAAAATCACACACTTATTTTTTTATACCACCAAGTATGTGTTTTATTTATGTATCTTGCGTAAGAAAAGTATTCAATGGTGACCCATTCCCTAGTCCATTCATTTGTATTATTGGTTTCTATTGCATTTATCTTTCACAATTGTCACTCATACACCCAGTTCTGGTCAGATCATAGGGATCCCCATCAGTCAATCTCCACTCATTTGTCATCATTTGTCTTTGGATACTTGTGCCCAGGACTGGACACTAATACCCAAACGCTCCTGTCCATCCTAGGTGCATGTGTCCTCTTTATGTTTGATCTTATTTTTCACATTTGAGGCCGGTATTTTAATTTTTCCTGCTCATATCATGAGGTGCTAGTTAGCATGTTAGGTCATTAGTGTCAAAATTCAAGAAAGATATCCCTATATAAACACAACATACATACCATAATGAGGGCGAGAAATTTCTATTAAGGGCTATTTATCTACATATCAAAGGGACTACATCTTGGGCTCATTATTCTGAATACACACTACATAGGAAGGGGATTTCATTCAATTCCATACACACATTTTAATTTTATCTAGCTACTGACCACTATCTTGGTGTCGTTGGCGCGAGGGCAACCTATGAGCACTATTGCACCCACAAGCACATAGAAATACATTGGGTTTGAGATGTAGCTCAATGCCCAGTTGTAAGCTCACTAGTTGATAGCCGAGGATAATTTGGTCCTTCATTTTGTATCTTTATTTTTTAGGATTTGATGTCTTTTTGAGAGTATTAGAGGAATATTGTTTTTGTGTAGGTTTACAGATACCTCGACAATCCTAGTGACGATATCGAAACCAAGTTTTGACCTTTTCTGCAAACTCCAATGCCCCCACAAAGGTATTGGGCACTCACAAGTGCCCCTGTTCTTACCGAAGCACCCATGTCCAAGCATTTCAACCTCTTATGAATTTTTATGAGGTTAGTTATGATGGTGTGTATTTCTATTTCATCACATTCTTTATCCCAGGCACACTTCAGGATAAGAAAAATCAAGGTAAGTCTCTTATCTCTCTCATTTCCTTTCATAATTAAAAATAAATAAATTGTCTAGCATTTATATTTCATTGTATGTCATTTATAACAGTCATTGCTTTTAGATTTTAGTCAAATTATTCAGATTTTATTAAATCAGGGTGACTGCTACATGCGGACCTGATTTACCACAACCTCTGTATCACCTTTGCATCTCAACTTCTTGATTCCCATGTCCTCTAATGTATTCATGCCTAAGAGTAATGCTTCATACTCTGCTGTATTATTTGTATTGTCAAATTGCAGCTTGTAGGCAAAATGATATACCTCATTGGAGGGAGAGTTTAATACTGCACCAGCTCCTAAACTTACTCTGGAATGACTGCCATCAAAGTCCATTATCCAGATTCGGTCCTCTTCTTCCTCCATGAGAAGCGGCAAGTCCTATTCCTTCTGTGATGTAAGGAGGTAATTTCCAAGCCCACACTCTTGAAAAAGGATATCAACTCTTGGATCATCATACTTCCTTACTGTGAACTTTATTTTTCTAACTGGCAACAACTTCTTCATTTATCTTTTCACTGGGATAGTTGCAGATGACCAATCCATTTTTATTTCTCCACCTAGATCTCTACAAAAACTTCTACTCAACAACATACCAAAAGATACTGGGATGTCTGCCACCAAAATGGTTAGGAGTATCTTCTTGTCTGGGTAATCAGCTAGTGCAACCTGAGCATCCTTAATCCTTCCTACCAATGGAACTTGTTTGGATTCCATTGAGTAGCATGTACCATTTACCTGGGTCAAAGTGAGGCCAAGAGAATTTGCAAATTTTTCTGGCATCACATTATCTGAGGCTCCCGAATCTATAATGTAATTGTTCAGCTGGAAACCTTTGATGAGAAGTGATAGGTAAATAAGCTCAACTCTATTGGTGTTGGAGGAACTGAGGGCTAGCATGTTTTGAGAAGATAGTGTGGATGGTGTCGGAAGTAAGCCTTCAAAATTAGAGATTTGGGATGTAGAGCTACCACATCAGACTACCTTGATGAATCTATCAAATTGGGTAGGATGTGTTTGTAGGTATTCAATTTTAGAGAGCCAGAACTTTGGTTTTGGTAGCATGCTCTACAAAGTCAAATGAAGTTATGGTAGATGAGGAAGTGACTTCCAAAAGTGGATGAGGACTTAAATGGAAGATGCGTCATTACTTTTGGTGTTGGGTTATCCTTTTCAAATGTAGTAATTGGCTTGCAAGGATATGGGGGGGCAGCCTTTGATTGAAGTTTAGATGTTCTTATAGAACCAACATTTAGAAGATAATTGTCTCTTAACAACTTTTGAGTTGGGAGAAGAATCAGATAACTCATTTGGAACGTAGTAGTCTGATCATTGATAAATGGTGAATCTTGATTTCTCTCTAGATGAATCCATGGAAGGTGGTAATGGTGATCCCCTACTGATGATCTTGTTCAGTGGAGGATTTTAAGAGCTATCTTCTTTGTCCTTCATATTCTCAGTTACAACTGTTGAGGCTGAAACACCATTCTTGGATTGTGCATGAGTGAAAACAACACCTAAAAAAATTGGAGCTTATTCATCACCTTCCTCATCATTCAATGTATTCAATCAAGCCATTTTTCATGCCCAACCTATTCAAATTCAAGATAGTTTTCATAGTCATCCATGCTTTCTTCTTCATTTTCCTCAATGTTTGGTCCTTCTTCTGATTCCCTATTGTCACAAATGGCATTGAATGGTGGTGCTTCAAGGGAAATCCTATGAGGCGGTGGAGAAATTTTTGGTCTATCAGGAGGATTTGGTCTCCTTGGAGCATTCCTCATTTTGATTTTTGATAACTACTTATTTAAAGCAACTAGGTCATTTGCCATTTTTTGGAACATTGGATCAGTGATGGTTGAATTTGAACTCTGACCTTTTTGCTTCCCATTTGGTCCTTTCACTCTGATAGAAATAGTTAGATCATCATCATTCTCAATTGTAAAGTCTTATAGCTTCCCTCAATGTTCTTGGTTGTGCTCTTCTGAGGAAGAAACTAACTTCTAATGTCAAAGCACTGATGAAGAACCTTTTCAAGTTGTTTTTATGGGGTACCACATCTTCTGGGATCCTTCTTGTCTACATATCATACCTTGCTAAAAAATCTCTCATTGATTCAGAGGTCTCCTTCTTGATTTGAAACAATTAAGACCAGACAGATCTTGACAATCTTCTGTGCTCTTAAACCTATGTTCAAATGCACTTCTTATATCTTCCTAGCATGTGACAGATCTTGGGGGCAACATGTAGAACCATTCAATAAATTTTTCTTGGAGTGACTCCATAAAGAGTCTAATTGAAACATCTTCATTTTCAACTCCCAACACTGCAAAAATAATGATGAATACTTCTACATGTTCTTCAGGGAGCTGAGAACCATCCCCTTTGAATTTTGGGAAGTTATTTCTTGAGCCTCTTGGGAGCTCATGAAGTGGTTGTGGAAGAGAAATTGGACTAGTATTTCTTCCCCATGGTACGTTAGGTCTTGCATACTTCGTTCTCATGATCACCCATTCTATTCCTGTTTCTAGCCTCTAGTCTTGCTAAGGTTGCTTCTACTGCTGCTATTTCTTCTACTTTAATTTGGTGTCTTTATATTTCTGTCAAGTTGAGCCCTTATCTCCTCTTCAAATCTTGCCTCTCTTTCAAGCTCTTCAAATGTGGGATCGAGTTTTCCTCCTTACCTCAGTTGTTCGAGTATATCTTCTATCAACTAGCTTAAAAGTTTATGCTCTTCTCTGGGGTACTGGAATTTATCTCTACCTTTGTAATTCGATAGCACATTCCTCTTCTAGGTCCAGAATCCTTATAGAAATGAAGTATTGATTGAAACTTTGTCTATTATGCCAAATAGATTCTCTTAGATTCAGAAGCTAATGTCTTCTTATATATGAAAGAGTAAATTAGGTTGTTTCACTTGATTCTAGGAGGTGTTTCTTTGAATGTTGACAAAATAGATTTACAGGGTCCATGGGCTAGTTTGTGAATGATCTATTAAGATCTCCAAAAAAATAGGTTGTTACGTAGCATAATGACTTCTAGTATCAGCAGATGATCTTGAGAGCTTCCTTTTTGCTTGGAGGAACTACCTGAAATGGAAAATCAATACCCCACGGTGGGCACTATAAAACTATTGGAGAGACAATATATGTCTTGTCGAAAACCTAGCTGTGTTTCTAGCCAAAGCTATGGGAAGCTATGATCACTTTAGTGACCATGGATGTCAACCCACTATTTAAAACAAATCTAATTCTTACTAATAAAGAAGATCCTCACTGTAGTAAAAATGATTTAGGTATCTCATTCATCTATAATAAGAAAATTCATGTCACAATAGGCTAAGCTATGAGGTGAATCGGAAGGTTCAAAGTCTTGGTCAGGGTATTGATCACAGGTACTAGGGTGAGATTATCAATGAGTTTTTATGAATAGTACTAAGTGAATTGCATCAAGTAAACTCAGATGATTGCTCATTCTTAGAAACATGGTGCTCCATATAAAGATGATCATCCCCTCACCTTTCATGGAATCAAATTCACAATTCACACACATGTTTTTTCTCATATGTCTCTCATGGAGAAAAACGATGCCTTAATACTTTACAAATGATGGTCCTTGATACCGTGATGAAATTACTAACTCATTTTAGCTTGTTCTAAAGGGTGTTCAATTATCTACAAAATGACCAAAAATGGTCTTTTTAGGCCTTCAGAGGAAGTAATCTCTCATCATATCTAAATAAGTTGATCAATCATCTTAGACACTATTCCCTACACAGTGAAACACATTGAATGATCTTCATAGTAATTTCCTTTGGGTGAGGGTCTATGATTTAGGGTTTAGGGTTTAGGGCTCAAGGTTAAGGGTTTAGGACTCAGGCTTTAGGGATTAATGTTTAGGGCTCATGGTTCCTATTTTAGGGTTTAGGGTTTAGACAGGGTTCATTTTAAGAGACCTCCTGGAAATCGGAGGTGGAGAATACCTGGCGAATATCCTCGGAACCGGTTTCACGGGAAGGAAATTTTTTTTGGGGTTGTATTAAGAAAATTCACCTGATTATCAAGCACTGCGACAGAAGGCTGCAGACGCGCGACGGGAGATTTTACTGTCGCACGTCAAAAAAAATGTAGTGACGCGCATCAAAATACCTTAGTGACGCGTGCCAATAGACCTTAGTGACGCGCGTCAACAGACCTATTGACGCGCGTCACTGAGGGTGCTGTCCGCACTACATTTTTTTTGACGAATGACAGTAAAATCTCCCGTCGTGCATCTGCAGCCTCCGACCTTTGCTTTCCCATCAAAAAATCTCCGTGTCGCGCAACAACAAACTCTTTGTCAAGCGATCTGCTATGCGTCAATATTTGTTGTACCTCCTTGTCGTGCGTCAAAAAAATGTAGTGACGCGCGTCAACAGGCCTTAGTGACGCGTGTCAACATGCCTTAGTGACGCGCATCAACAGGCCTAAGTGATCAACAGGCCTTAGTGACGCACATCAACAGGCCTTAGTGATGCGCGTCAACAGGCCTTAGTGACGCACGTCAACAGGCCTTAGTGACGCGCGTCACTAAGGCCTGTCGACGCGCGTCACTAAGGCCTGTTGACGCGCGTCGCTACATTTTTTGACGCGCGACAAAAAATATCCTGTCACGCGTCTGAAACCTCTGCCCTCTTCTTGCTCATCGAAAAAAACTCCATGTCGGTCATCAAAAAAATCTTTGTCATGCGTCTACTATGCGTCAATATCTACAGTATCTCCTTGTCTGCAAACCCTCCTTGTCGCGTGTCTATAATACGGGATATATCATATTGTTGAAAAATGTGAAGTAGTAAGTGTTCTACTTGGTGAATAATCTAGGTTTATATAGGGGATATTTTTCAAGGGTAGACGAAGCCGACCCCTAAAAAAAATTAAAGTGTAATGTTTTAGGCGAACAGGTCACTGGCCCGTGCCAAAAAATTTGCCTTTTCAAAATTTTCAAAAATGGAATATTCGCCATATTACGAATATTCACCACTAAAATTTTCCCTGGGTTTATGAGCTCAGGATTTAGGGTCTCTCAAGGTTTAGGGTTTAGAGTTTAGGGTTTATGGCCAACCTTGAAATAAGGGTTGATGGTTTGGGGGTTAAATGGTAACTGACGGAAGTTCCGGGATTAACCAGTGGTGATTTAGGGTGAGCCGGTTCATCGGTTTAGGGTGGGATGTTCCTAGGGTTTGAGCTAAGGCTAGGCAGATTAGGGCTTGATTTTCTGGGATATCTTTTTGTTTACTCCATGTATTAGGGCATGGAAGCTTCCTTCTAATGGGTGGGAATGTGGTTAGAGGGAATGTAGGCATTGATTTTTAGCGTTTGGGTAGGTCTTAGTTAGTTATGGCAACTTACTAAGAATATGGTCTTAGGGTGAGGTGGCTAGCACTGAGGTGGATATGTAAGGCATTATCCCAATTAGGATCAGGGTTTAAGGTAATAAATATTGTGAGGATTCATGAATTAATGGGACATAATTTAGGGTTAAAGGCTCAAGGTATTAGAGTGGGATGAAAGGGGCCATGGTTTAGGGCCTGAATGTGTTCAAGGTGTTTAGGTTTGATGGGGGACCACGGGGAGTATCAATCACTGTAATGTTCTAGTGTCTTACACAGGTCTCTCAACAGGAGGATTTCCCAGACATAGCCAGTGATTTACATCTATGTAGTTTGTGTGATCTATTCAATCTCTAGGTAGAACTTTTCCTCTAGAATCGTTTTTTCACAATTTGTATGCATTTCATCTACCCTGAGGTCGTTTTTAGGTGCGGAAATGTCAGATATACAAGAAAAATTTGGTACAAATAAATGTTATTGTTGGCAAGAAAATTTGTCTTGTGGACAAATTGGTGGGTTTCAATCCAACGCTATGGGAATCTAAGTCCCTCTACTTGAACGATGCAACTTTCGTAGGTGCATGCATAAAAGGTGGATTTTAATGGTGGCCGTTAGACCAGAGATCCAACATGGGCACTCCACTGACACTGTGAAAAAGCTAGCAATTTCTCACTAGAGAAGAAACTTTGTCTTGGAAAGGGGAAGGGGAGTGAAAATGGAGGTAGGAGAAAACTAATGTTGTGAGTAGAATATTAAATGCCCACACACATTAATTAGAAATTTCAATTACATGCATTTATAGTTAGAAGAAAAACAAATCCGCAGGAGAAGTTACAAGACTGAATAAAATTCATTGGTCACAAGGTACCAATCATTCCCTCAATCAAAACGGTGAAAATTCCTTCTTTTATTATTGAAGCTAAAGAAGAGTTTGTGCAGAGCTTTGAGAATAGAGGAAATTCTAAGGAGAAGGGAAAATAGAAGAAGTATGGCATTTTTTTTCTTTTCTAGGTACACAACACTCTGGTCTTTTTGAAATCAATCGACAACCCTTTGGAATGGCTCTGAGGAGCCATTATATCCTTTGCCAAAACAGTTACAACTTTACAAGTCATTTACGCCTCTTCAAATTCCTCCATTGCAAAGAAAACACTCATGGGGGTTAAAAACTAGATCTTGCAACGCGAACGTTACATTTGATTTTCCAATTTGAATATAGACCATTTGATTTTCTCTTATAATGTTGAAATCAGGCCGTCCACGTGGTAGGAAGAGATTGAAGTGGGTACAGGGGAAATCCCTTTGCATTTTGCATTTTTTTAGAGATTTGGAAATTTGGAACAAATTGGCCCGCACCCCCGCTTTGACTTTTCAACTTAGGCACGTGGCACATTTTCATTGGTAATGGGGTCGCGGCCCTTTTCTCAACATTTTAATATTTTTTGGAAAAAGGCTCAAAAACTCAAATTCCTTCGTTGACCCGTTGTTCCGATTGAACTCTTGACACGTGGCATCCTATGATTGGAAATGGGGTCGCGGCCCTTTTCTCAAAATTTTAACCTTTTTTGGAAAAAGGCTCAAAAACTCAAAGTTATCCACCATTCCGCTCTCCCACTTTGACTTTTCAATGATGGGCTTCAGACCTTGGTGGAGCCGCGGAGCATTCTAGAACTTTTACTTCACTTTTGGGAATTTGGTTAAATTTCTAAAAGTGCCTTGATGGCCCGCTCGTTTGCTTTGACTTTTTAACAACGGGCTTCACCTTTGACTTTTTCCTTGCGGGCTTCAACTTTGAGTTTTTCCCTGCGGGCTTCACCTTTGACTTTTCTCTGCGGGATCAAAATTTGAATTTTACCTTTATAGCCAAATCGGGGCTGTAGGTCACGTTTTAAATTTTCACATTTTTTACAAAGAGGCTCAAAAACACAAATTTCTTCGCCAACCCACTTCTAATTAGGTATGTCCACGTACCCGTGGATGATGGGGAAAAATTTGATGGGGAAGAAAACATCCATCATTCCCGACTGTGGGAAAAATACACAGAGGAAGATAACTTCATCATTTTGAGTCCAATTTTGAATTTCCTTCGCGAGCTAGAGGCATGGAGGTGAAACAATGATTTGACGACCCAGGCCATAGAACAAGCGAATAATTTCGATCAAAAAAGGAGATTGTAAAGAGGATATTGCATGCACAGATTGGGAGATGGATAATTTCTCAAAATGAGCAAAACAAATATTTAAACAACACTAGGGCACAAATTTTTCTATTTCTTTGAACTTTCAACTTGGCTTAAATACTTTAGGAGGGAAAGAGCTTGAAATTTCAAATTTAACTTGGAAAACAAAAAGTGGTTTTCAGGAGACAATAGTTACCCAATACATCTATCTTATTTTTCTCATCACATGAGAACTATTTGAATCATTGTAATGTTTTGTGTCTTACCCATTCTCATTAGTGTTAACACACAGTATCCAACTAAAAAGGGTTCATTTGCTTCCTAGGCAGAACATTTAAAGAGAGTAATCACAATTTGGTGTCTTTCATCTGTTGATATTTTGAAGGAGGGAAATGTCAGATATCTAGGAAAAATTTTGTATAAAGAAATGTTTTTGATTCTCTTTTGAATAATTATTTCAGTTGCAAGCTTCAGTGAACAAAGGATTCATTTGAAGAATAAAGCTTGATATGTCTAGTGCTTGTTTAAGCTGGAAATTTGAGAGGATTTCTGAGGTTCAAGTTTATTTTCCAAGATGCATTACTCCAATGTTTGAATTTTTTTCTCTAGATGCAATAACATTATGATTCAGACACTCAATGATTCCTAAATGTCCAATCCTTCTACAAACCCCAGTAGTCCTAGATCCTTGTGTATAAAGAGACACTGTTACTTGGATTCCATTTATAACGATAGAGATATTTGTAAATTCATGTTATGAACTCTAAATATGTATGAATTTCTAGTTGTTTGGAAATCACATCACACACTTCACTAGGATTGATGACTACCCCTATCTTTTTGAAGGCAGTTTTGAAAGCATCCATGGGTTTATCATAGAAGGAATTATCAATGAATGGAAGGTCACTAAGTCATAGGCTAGTTGACTCCCATTTAGAACTAATCAAGAAAGATTTACTAGGGGATTGCTAACTCCTTTGTGTTCTTAGCCATTCCCCAGTTGCTATGCTTATTTTGAACACTTCAAGAAGTTTTGTCAAATTTACTATCCATTCCAGTAATAGAAGAGCTTTCTCTTTCTCCAGAGGAGAGGATACTGCAGGTAATTCGGTTATGATCCTACGCCTCCGCGTTGGTATACTATTTGTGTTTCTTCCATTTCCTTTGTGATTATTTTTTATGTTGCAATGGTTATTTTTTCCAGCTTCCAATGGGTCATCCTGTCTTGCATAATACCATACATGGAAATATAAGAAATGTGAAATTTGTTTTAGAGTGTAAAGAAATTGACATTCAAGAATGCAAGTATATGTGGGGACAACAAGTTTGGCAGAGATGTGTAATATGCATTGCAAGGCAGAAGGTAGATGTCATATCCATTTAGTTTCTTGTCCCTCCTCTCATAAACAAGCTAGTTGTACAAGAAGACTCCATGATGGTTCTAGGTACAAGACTAGGAAATATGGTCCTAATATTGATATTCAAAAAGATGAACTCACTCATAACACCTAATGGAAATATATGAGGTTTATAGGTTAGAGATTAGGGATCTAGATTTAGTTTTTAGGGTTTAGGGTTTAGGGCTTAGGATTTATTGTTCAAGGTTTAGGGTTTATTATTTTGGTTTTAGGGTTTAGGGTTTATAGTTTAGGCTTTAGGTCTATGGGTTAAGGGTTGAGGGTTAAGGGTTTAGGTCGCAGAGTTCAAATTTTAGGGTTTAGTGTTTAGGGCTCATGATTTAAGGTTTAAGGTTAAGGGTTTAGGGTTTAGGGCTTAGGGTTTAGGGTTTAGGGTTTAGGGTGTAGTTTTTAGGGTTTAGCATTCAAGGATCATAGTTTAGGGTTTAGGGCTCATGGTTTAGGTTTTAGGGTTTAGGGCTTATAGTACATGGTTTAGGGTTTAGGGCTCAAGGATTAAGGTGTAGGGTTCACGGCTTAAGGTTTAGGGTTTATGGTTTAGAGCTTAGGATTTAGGGTGCATGGTTTAGGGTTTATGGCTTAGGGTTCAGGGTTCAGAGTTACGGGTTTAAGGTTTACGGGTTAGAGATCAGGGCTCTAGATTTAAGGTTTAGGGCTCAGGGTTTAAAGTTTACGGTTTAGGGCTGAAGGATCAAGGTGTAGGGTTTAAGGCTTAGGGTTTAGGGTTTAGGGTTTATGGTTTAGGGTTCATGGTTTAGGGTTTATGGCTCAAGGTTCAGGTTTTAGAGGTACAGGTTTAAGGTTAATGGGTTAGAGCTCAGGGCTCTAGATTTAGTGTTTAAGGTTTAGGGCTTAAGGCTCGGGGTTTAGGGTTTAGGGTTTAGGTTTCAGGGTTTAGGGTTTAGGATTTAGTGTTCAAGGTTAAGGGTTTATTATTTTGATCTTAGGGTTTAGGGTTTATGGTTTATGGTTTAGGTCTTAGGGTTAATGGTCGAGGGTTAAGGGTTTAGGTTGTAGAGTTCATGGTTTAGGGTTTAGGGATTAGGCTTTAGGGTATAGGATTCATTGTTTAGGGTTTAGGATTCATTGTTTAGGGATTAGGGTTTAGGGTTTAGGATTTAGTGTTTAGGGTTTAAGGTTTAGCATTTAGGGCTCATGGTTCATGGTTTAGGGTTTAGGGTTTAGGGCTTAAGGCTCAGGGTTTAGGGGTCACAGGTAAGGGTTGAATGTTTAATGTTTAGGGATTAGGGATTAGGGTTTAGGGATTAGGTTTTAGGGTTTAGGGATGATGGTTTAAAGTTTAGGGTTTAGGTTTAAGGCCTTTGGTTTAGGGTTTCAATTGTAGAACTTAAATGCTAAAATCTTTAGGCTGAATGCTGAAATCTTGAAAATTACCTATGTACTGACCAAATTATACTATAAAAAACTATCTCCTGAATCATGACTAATGGAGCTGTGAGACTAGTTCCATAAGGTGCATAGTGGCCCTAATTTCTTATATTTACTAAAATAAATTTAACATGTAAAAAATAATAAAATATAAATAATAAAAAATGAAAAGATTATACTTAAACATTTATTTTTGTAAATAAAAGCATGCTAGAAGCACATATAATGTTCATACTATACCGAACACGTACGCGTTATAGTGCGTACATGTTTTGTGTTTTCACTTTTTCCTGCCTTAAGGCTTGGATCCCCAAGCCTGAGGCATGGACCTTTACAAACACAACAAACATCATGTTTTTGCAGGAAAATGCAAAAATTCCATTTCCACCATGATAAATCAACATAAAATGATCAATTAAATTAAAAAACATTATACGACGACGTATAGGAAAGTTTCTTCTTTCTAAAAATATAATTTTTCAAGATTTCTAACTAATATAAGGTTTCCATATTATTTATTTTCTAACTATGCCTTTTTATAGCTATTTTTTAAAGCTTAAATATTCATATATTTTATCGTGTATCTTTTTTTTGGATCATCAAAATTGAACAAAATTATTCTAGCACAAACTAGGCCTAATTATATACATATTCAAAAAATAAATCCAATTTTCGATAATTTTTGAGGTAGTTAGGGGGGTACGGTCGGAGCTCCGTTATTTTTCAAAACTTTAAATTTCTGTACTAGAAAAATCATAAAATAATAAATACTGTCTAAAAAATCTAAAAAAAACTCTAACACAAACTAGATGCTCCTAATTATCTTTCTACAAAAGGGTTTTCAAAAATACTAAATGGTGCTAAAAAAATGGTGGGGGCACGAAAGTCACTATGTTATGTTTTTTTAACAAAAACATGAGCATCTATGGGTATTTTAGTTATTTAACCCACTTAAACTTATCCATTTTCAATAAAATTTAGTAGATTAGAAACTAGACTCAAAATTCTACAATTCATGTTCATACAACATCTACCAATTTGGAGTGTAACTATTTCAAAAAACTCGTACAAGTTGAAGTTTTTTATTTTTCAGAAAAATGTGTTCACTTAAGACCCCCTTTTGGCCTCCCAACTTGATGCACTTACCCATATTACCTTTTTTATTGAACTTGGTCTTATAAAACCACTTTATACCTATCACGTCTTTTCCTTCTGAAAAATCAACTAATTCCCATGTATCATTTCTTTATATTGAATCAATTTCTTCATCCGTAGCTACTATCCAATTTTCATTTTTAACCACTCGTCAAAATATACATGATCATGAGAGAATACATAAAAATTAGAATATAAATCTAAATTTTCTTCACCTTTAGAATGATCGTAAATCTCCTTGAGGATTCTTGTCTTTCTTGAGCTATCAATGAAGAAAGATATCATTATGGCTAATGTATAATTTGGATCATCACTAATATGATAATGGACCACATGGCTTGATGATTCTCCTTGCTAAATTTTTTGAGTGGATGAAAATCTACCTAAGTTGTCTCCAGGGTGAGACCTTGAAGGAGTGTTAGTTGAGGGTGTGGTGGAAGGTGTCATTGGAGATGGACCTTGTGGGTTTGCTTGACCGCATTACACACCAATCTCTTTTATTTGTTCATAATTTTTGGGTAATACTTGTATAATAGTCACTTTTGGATCAATACTACTATCCCATGCCTCTTTCTCAACAAATTTTACATCTTCGCTAATGATAGCTTGGTTGGTGATGATATTGTACAACTTATATGTCTTTGATTGCTCTCTATATATAAAAAATTATTCTCCTTTATCATCAATATTTTTCCTTCTTATTTCTAGCACATATTCATATGACACACATCCAAATACTCTTAGTGAGAGATAATATGTATTTTTTTGCTCCATGCATCTTATGGAACTCTATTTTGGACACTTTTCATTGGGCATTTGTTCAAGATATATGCAACATAAGCTATTGATTATTCCCAATACTCAATTAGTAAGTTCTTGTCCTTCGATATGCTTCTGACCATCTCCATTATGGTTAAATTTTCCCTCTCCACTACACCATTCTACTATGGTGGTTATCTAGTTGTAAATTTCTTCTTTATGCCATGCTCCTTGCAAAAAATTTAAGAATGCATTAGAAATATACTCCCCCAAGGGTCAGATGTTAATACATGCATATACTGACCACTTTGTTTCTCCTCCATGGCCTTAAATTTTTTGAAAATTCCAAAAACATGTGATTTGTCCTTCACTAAGTATACCATGTTCTTTTGACTGTAATCATCAATAAAACTCAAAAATAAAAACTTCCACCTATGGAGGGGGTTTTCATGGCTCCACTTAAATTTGAGTGAAGTAATTCAAGTGGAACTTTGGACCTATATATATTTCCCATTGGAAAGGAATATTTTTATTGTTTTTCAAGTATATAACTCTCACATAGCTGACTATGCTACTATATAGAAGTGTAAACACTAAATCACGCACTCGGGTATATTTTTAGGTCCTAAACACATACTAGCATTCATATGATACCTAAGAAATAAAAATAGTAATTGAAGGCTATCCTTGGCCTCTTTTCTCTGTTTCTTGTTTCTTATTTAGTATTACACACCCTATAGCCCAATTAGTATTTTACTTATTTATATTTTATGGCTCCAGACACTAGTGCCCATTTAGGACAGGAGTGCCCAAGTGCCCCTGACCATTTTCCACCTTACTCACTTTTTTTGGGCCTCTTTTATCTTTTGGGCATCTTTTTCACTTATAGTTCAACCTTTCAGTTGTCAATTACAAAATTCAAACAAGGGAATCATATAAAGACATAGTTACGTGTTCAAAATAAAGGACCAAGCTCTAATCATTATTATTATCACCTAAGCTTGCACTCAAAAGGAACCTAAAGTACTTCAAAGCATAAGTGATCAACAAAGAATATTTGTGACACTGTAAAAAGTAGATTCATAGTATTTTCACAGTCATAAGTTCCCAGTAGCAGTCTTCAGTGCCTGGGCACCTCTGTCCTTTCATGGGCACCCATGTCCAGCTTTGTCCATGGATCTTAGAATTTATTTTGAGCATTTGTGACATTTTTCTCTTCTTGTTCATCAGTTTTCCTAGTCCAGAGTAATTTTAGATCAAGCGTAAATCAACAAAGTCATTCTTTCTATACCTCTTGCTTAGGGTTTTATATTTACTTGCATATTTTCTTGTGCCATATTATACTTAGCAGCTGTATATCATTGTTTACATCAGTTTCTCTGCAATTAAGGTTTGATAAAATAAATATTTTTGCTAAATCATTTGGTGAACCCATCACTTAAATCCCACCTTCTTTATAGGGTTTTCTTTTTATGCATGTCACTCGTAGTGGTCATTTTGGTTCTTTTGAGTACATTGAGCTTCCTCCCTCTATTTGTAAATATTCTAGGTCAATGGATGGATCTAATAAACCCTTTTATAACTCACAGAATGTTCCTCTTAAATACATTAAAACCTCTGATAACGAACAATCATACGATGAAGACACTAATGTTGATAAAAAACATTTAGACAAGCTTACTAATTTTCGTCAAGCTATGCGTGCCAATCCTTCACATATTCTGCATGTTCTCAATGCTTTACTTGTGACCAAACACTCTTGAGACACTGCTTCTATAAATATTGTAGGTTTCTCTTTGGCTATCATGGCCTCCACCCAACCTCTTCACATTCCTACTTCCACTCCTATTTCTACCGCTCCCCTCCTCCACACCAATGCTTCTAATGCACAACCTAGTTCTTCTTTCGGCACCCATGATTTGGATTCTTTATATCTGGATCTACAAGTTCAAATCCCTCAACTTCAGCTAGCTAGTTCGCGCCCCCCTCCATATCTTGATTCCTCCTTACTTCTGCATATTCTTTTCGCACCCATCATTTCTGCTTATTCACTTCCTCCAAACTTTGTCTCTCCTAAGATTCCCACTTTCAATGGCCATGGTGACCCTATAGAGCATTTTCAAGCTTTTCATATGGTATGTCTACATTATGTGGATGATCATACATTATTAGATAAGCTATTTTCTAGGAGTCTTCAAGATTACACCATGTGTTGGTTTTACGATCTATTTGTTCACTCAATAACTTAATTAACCCATTTGGTCGATGATTTTCTTGCTCATTTTTCAATCAATATCATGACTAATATCTCTTATGCACAACTTGCGAAAATAAAAAAATATCTAATGAACATCTAGCAGACTATGTGTATCCATGTATTAGTTAGCTACACTAAGAGAATTGAAACTAACACCTAATAGTTCCAAAACAAATCTAACTAAACCTAGATCATCATGTTAAGAGATTAAAGGGACTAAATATCAACAACATGCATATACATGTGAAGGAAAATGAAACTAACATGTTAAGCATTATTCTCTACTCTTTGAAAGCTAAACTAGAAATTGATCCTAAAAAGGGTGCTTGAAATTAACACTTTTAATCGTTTCAAAGGATCTTCAATTTTAATCAACTTACAAGGATTTTAGACTTCCAAAAAATTATTAGAATCTGAATTAGGACTGAATTGAAATTGAAATTAAGTTTGGAATTTACTCAAAATTTCATTGTTCGTTCGAAGCCCCAAAAATCATTGTTTCAAATTTAATTGTTTTCCCAATTTTATCAATTACTGATTATAGTTGCATCCATATTCATATTCTGAATTTAAATTACTTTCAAATATCAGAAATTGAAAATAAAAATTAGAACACAACACCAGATTGTTTATGGGGTTCGGAATTCCTACGTCCCCGGGTTCGTGGTGAACCGATCCATTAATAATGTTAAAAAAATGTAAATACAATAACCTTTACATTAACCAATAATGAATCAAAAACCTAAAAAAGTGTGTTTCAGACCTTTGAAGGACGTTAATGGAGCTTAGCCTATGTCCTTCACCTTCCTGATCCACTTGCAACAGTGTCTCCCTTTGGTTCTATGCCTTCGTGTGACTTTAACAAAAAACAAATCTATCACAAAAGCTCCAAATCAGATAAATGATCACACCATTATGATCGTCTCAAAATTATGAGAAACTTTCATATATAACTTGAGATCTGGAAGTGAGCAGAAGTGCCTCAAAATTGTACTTTTCCAAAACTGCCTCCTTATTCCCTTGACATAGACATGACACTTGTCCATTACAAACACAAGTGAGCTTTATTTATACCACTTACAAGAGGGTTGCGGGTTGGTAAGGCCGCTTATCTTTTTAGATGAGGTGTTGGTTTCAAATCACCTTTCCATAGGTTTAGGTGCCCTATTTAGCCATTGACCCCACATTTGGTGGGAAAGGTATAAAATACGCCTTTAAATAGCTTTTTGTCCACAAAATCCTCATTATCCCATGGGATTAGGCTTATTCCCATGGAATGGATTAAATAAAGTATTATTATTATTATTTTAAATCAATAACCACTAAAAACCTGCCAAGTGTCACGCCCATAATATGCCATTTGTCCATCTCAGAGTGTGCCATGTCATCATTTGACCACAACTTTGACTATGCATATCTTTCGCATACAAACTCAGATTTGGTCCGTTCAAAATGCGTCAGAAATCTTGCGATGAGTTCTATACCATGGAACTGATTTTTAAAAAAATTTACAAGACCATCAATTTTTTCTTTTCACCAATTGCCATGTGTCACGTTGCCATTAGTCCACTTGTCGACCAAAGTTGACTTCCATGTTGACTAAACTTTGACCGGTCATAACTTGAGCTCAGAGTGTTCGTGTTTTACATTCTTATAGTCGTTGGAAATCTCTCTAAAGGATCTATTGTATTGACATGATTTAGGGAAGTTTAAGGAACTTTTGACACTGAAAAATATCCCCTGATCAGAAATAGACCTATATAGATCCTTAGCAATCAAAATGTGATTGTTTGTTTGATCCCAAGGGTTTAATAATGGAGTATCATCAAGACATGGCTACAAGGCCATTTTGATTCTCTCCCTATGACTCAAAATCTTGGATGGATGAAATTCAAGATGAAGATACCTACCTCAACACTAATGGAAGATGCTCAAAGATGAAAATGCCTATAGTTTATGCTATATGCATGTAAAGGTGTAAGAAGAAAGGTAGGAGGAGGGTTCCTTATATAACCCATTTGTTTGAAGAAGATTTGCATCCTATTTTATGTGGGATAATAGAAAAGGTAGGTTAGTTAGGGATAATCATACTTTAAGTTTTCTTTAGAAGATATTAATATATCATTAGTGATTTATGGGAGTTAAGGGGGGTGTATTAATTAATCAAGGGTGACTAATTAATAGCTAGGCGTATCTTATAAAAGCCTTTTAGAGGAAATTTAGCATGATCTGAGTTATGGGGGGATTTTAATCCAATAAATGATGAGTTATTGATTAAACAAAAGGGGAAGTTAATTATTTAATAATAATTAATTAATCTAGATATAAAGGGATACTAATTAATGGAATGTCATTAATCAACATTTTGAGTGATAGGAGGGTTAATTAGTTAGCTTAATGTGACTATTTAACGGTTACAGAAGAGAAAAGTTACGTTATTGACGATATGCCATCAATTTGTCAAAAAGGAGATAATTAGTGCAATTTAAGTATTTAAATTACTTGATCTAAATTATAGGTGTATACATTTTCCCTACTTTGGGGTGGTGTAAGTAACACCACTTCAAATATAGTAAACAAGTACAAACACGTGAATTTTGAAGAGATAGAAGAAAACTTAGCAGAGTGAGGAATGCCCCCTCAAGTGTCGATAGGGTGATGAAAGAGGTTGATCGACAATTGAAAAGATGAAGGAAATGGATGGAAGAATGGGGGGTATTATACCCCAAGTGAATGAGAAGAATAAAGTTGAATGCTATAGAAGAAAAATGAAGATAGAAAGAGAAGAACTAGCTTTCATCCCGTGTATTAGTTAGCTAAGCTAAGAGAATTGAAACTAACACCTAATAGTTCCAAAACAAAGATAACTAAACCTAGATCATCATGCTAAGAGCTTAAAGAGACTATATCAACAACATGCATAGAAATTTGAAGGAAAATCAAACTAACATGTTAAACATTATTCTCTACTCTTTGAAAGCTAAACTAGAAATGGACCTATGTAGATCCTTAGCAATCAAAATGTGATTGTTTGTTTGATCCCAAGGGTTTAAAAATGCAGTCTCATCAGACATGACTATAAGGCCATTTTGATTCTCTTTATATGACTTGAAAGCTTGGATGGATGAAATGCAAGATGAAGATACCTAGCTCAACACTAATGGAAGATGCTCAAAGATGAAAATTTCTATAGTTTATGCTATATGCATGCAAAGGTGTAATAAGAAAGGTAGGAGGAGGGTTATGTTATAATTGAATCACAAAACCTTATGGTTTGCACAAGTGTGTGTGCTTGAGCTCACAGGGTGATTGGATAACATGGGTACTATCTCCAAATTGTGGGACCTGTTACTTGAGATAAACCTCCAGAGAAAGTTGGTTCTTGCTCCTAGACTACTTGCCACAATCTACTCTAATGCAGGAAAAACTATCTAATCCTAATCTATCTTTGCAAGGGACCAAGGAGAGAGAGTTCATGAAAACAAAGCCTACACTAAAGCGGTGATACACTAGAAAAAGAGAGTGTGAGAATAGTATCCAATGTGTGAAAAACAGAAACAAATTGCATACTAGAAGAGGTGATAACAATTCCCCACATTCTAGCAAATGCATTCACGAAAATATTCCATACATGCACAATGACAATGAATCCTTGTAGAGTATAATTTAGACAAAATATATTTGTAATAAGTTTGAAAGGGCAAGAAGAATGCAAATAAACACAGCAGGGGAAGAAGTATCCACAAAGTTGTATCTATTGCTTCATTGATATGCACAATCCAATCTATTACAAAATAAGGTCCTGGATCACCATGCAAGGAGTCCACTATAAGGGCCTGCAACACATTGGATTCACAACATAATTTTTGACAGATTTTTTCTACTCAAAACTATCTCCCCTTTACAATGAGCCCAACACTCCAATTTATAGATATTTGAGAAGAGAGAGAGAGAGGGAAAATGAAAATCCTGAAATTTATCCTTCAACAACTTGAAAGAGGTAGTAAATGGAGTGAAATGATGTTATGTTGCTTAAAAAAGGTCCCCCATACTGCTCCATAATTTGGAGCAGTGAAATATGTATGCCCATGCTTAATTAATGCATCTCAGCTACCAAATCAAATCATTATTTTGAACTGGGCACGTTTTCTATAAAATCACGATCAATTTCTCACCAAAATTTGGATTTCTTGATTTCTATGCATTGGAATTAGAACCATGATTCCAATGGTTCCTATTTTGTGTGTTTTTGTTGAGAAATGTAAAAATTATGGCCTTCTGAGTGCGGGCAGCTATTTTGGGTTTGCCAGACATTTATGTCATTTAACGGGAATGAGAATTTGATTAACTGGGGCTGAATAAATTTCCTTTATTTTCATATACCTACCCTCATTAAAAATAAGAAATCCATTTTTTGTGGTGTAGAGGACATTGTGCCCGTTCCAGAAATTCAAATTTCATGAAAATCAGAACTCGGGGTCAAAAGTTATGGTCATTTGAAGTTCAGGAGGGTCAGACATTGAATTTTCCTTTACATGCGGCTATTTTGGCTATTTTGGATATTTCGGGTCTTAGTGTCCCGGATGTACCTTGTGTGACTTGGACCTAAAACCTCCGCTTCACCCTCATCACACTTGACCCGCTTTGCAAATCGGACAAATCAACTTTTGGTGTTTCACTTGTCCCAACGTTGACCGGGTTGTGAGGGCAATTGACCTTTACATTCACCGCATCTCCTTTGTAGTTGGCTATTTCAGCCTTTCGCAGCCCACGCGTCCCAGTGTCCCAATTGTCCCATGGACCATGCTGTAATTTTGACCCGACTTCGCCAATTTGCTCTTGGTGCGGCGATTTCGGCCTTTCGGCGAACTCTTGTCCCATTGTCCTGCAGACCGTCCGAGTCGTGAATACCTGACTTTGCCGATTCCCTCTACCTGTGGTGATTTTGGCTATACAGGTCCTGACTGTTCTGACTTCCCGTGGACCATCTGGGACAAAAATAGTCAATTTTTCCGCAATACACTAAAAGAAGCCATTTTTTCAGATTTTTTCCATTTTGTCCAACTCCTTGAATTTTTCCTTGGATGGGGGGGTTAGAAAAGAGCCAAAGGGACCTTCAAAACCTGATTTTTTCACCTTTTACCATTTCTACCTACTCGAGCTTGAGGAAATTATGCAAGTTATCCAAATTACCTCGAGGGGTGAATTTGGGATAACAGGTTCCTTATATAATCCATTGGTTTGAAGAAGCTTTACATCCTATTGTATGCGGGATAATAGCAAAGTAAGGCTAGTTAGGGATAAACATACTTTAAGTTTTCTTTAGAAGAGATTAATATATCATTAGTGATTTATGGGAGTTTAGGGGGTGTATTAATTAATCAAGGGTGACTAATTAATAGGTAGGTGTAGCTTATAGAAGCATTTTAGAGGAAAGTTAGCATGATCTGAGTTATGAGGGAATTTTAATCCAATAAATGATGAATTATTGATTAAACAAAATGGGAAGTTAATTAATTAAGAATAATCAATTAATCTAGATAGAAAGGGATACTAATTCATAGAAGGTCGTTAATTAGCGTTTTCAGCGATAGGAAGGTTAATTAGTTAGCGTAATGTAACTATTTAATGGTGATAAAAGAGATAAGGTGCATTTTAAGTATTTAAATTTCCCGATCCTAATTGTAGGTGTCTACACTATGTATTACATTATAAGAACAACCTAGCTAAGATGACCAATGTACTGGCTAATTCAGAACCACAAGATCTATTTTTGCAAATCCTTTTACCACCACTATTGGAGAGTGTTATCTTCTAGACCTCTTATTCATTTAATCAATTATTCCATATGCTTAAAATGCATAAAGTAAAACTTCTATCTATGGTAAAACTCAAATATTAGGATACTCCTTCATCATCTTCTAATCAGTTTCCATCTAAATCAACATTCCAACCATCTCCTAAGACCACTGAAGCAAAGACGACAATAAATAATGTCACTTCTCCTAAAAAGCTTCAATGGAAATCGTTTAAGTGTACATTCACTAAATTACCATATGTGCCTCAATTTCTAATCCCTCAACTTCTTGAAATAAATCTCATCACTCTTCCACCACCCCTCAATCTTTATCCATCTCACCCTCCTAGCCGTAATTATGAAAAAATGCTAAATTTGATTATCATCAATGTATTAGGCATTCCAACGATCATTTTTTCAAACTCAGGAATCTAATTCAAGATCTAATTGATAATAATTCTATTGATCTCGTTGTAACATATGCTTCTAATCTAGTCAATGATAACAAAAAGCTAAAAATCATTGATGACCCTTCACCTAAGCATGACACACAAGCCCCTGATTCTTTTTCCAATCATACATATCGCGCTGTACCCCCTCCTTCATCGAGGCCCCCTATTTCCTTTTCACTTATGCTGATGCATCACCACCAGTTGTTTCATTTTATGATCACGATTATGATGCAACATTTTCTTCTAATTCATTACACATCAATGCTTCTATCAGTTCATACAATGTTAATAATACCATGATCTATCCAATGGCTCCTATCAACGTGTTCTCTATTGCACTTCTTATGGCTATCAAATGTCGAATATATGCTATTTCATATCCAATTCCTAATTCTTTTGGCTACATTAGACTGCCCATTATAGTTGGGCTTCTCACCATGCTTGTGACATTCATTATGGCATCCTCAATCAAAGGATGTGACATGTTCTTAGGTCTCCCTTGGCTCCACATCACTCAATATATCCCATCCATGAATCATATGTGTCTCAAGTTTATACACAATAACCAATTTGTCACTATTAAAGGCATTCCACCATGCACGCCATTGCCTCTACCCCCTCTTGACGACACTCTTCCACCAACTTCAACTTCTAGGTATCCTAAACCTCTCAAATCTAAGGCATATCCTACACCTAGTTATCCTTTTCACACACGCCTTACTTCATGACGTTCTCATCCTCATAGGTCCACTAGTCCATCTTGTCAGCATAAGTCCCCTACTCAGGAAACCCCTTCACATAGGTGTTTACCACCTTCTTCACATCATATGTCTACTTCACATAGATGGTCACCACATCCTTCACATCATAGGTCTACTTCACATTGGTGTTCACCACTTCCTTCACACCATAGGTCTACTTCACATAGGTTTTTACCACCTCTTTCACCACGTAGGCTTCCTTCCCATGTACATCGTTCTTTGCATACACCACTGATATTAGGGCATTGTCACATGCATTTATCTCCTTAGACATCAGGTGGAAGGCCCTTTCCCTTCACTATCATTGGATAACCTTCTATCCTCATCAAACTTGGGGGAATTTTTATTTCTTCCCCCCTTCAATCATTATCACTTCTTTCTAGTCTCTACACATACACATTAAGCTTCGTGCTTTACATTTAGTCTTTCTTATACACATTGATACACAACTTGTATCCTCACTACCCTATGCCACACTCTATTTCCATGGCTCATACTCGACTACTGAAGGTCTAAATCTGAAATGAACCTCACCATCATTCAATCTTTACACTCTATGCTTCATCATCTCTCTTTCTAGCACATAGTTTCAAACCATTTCCTGATGATGCACTCTTGTTCTATGGTTCATTCTTGATTGTTGAGGGTTTTTTTTTAAATGAACCTCATTTCACACTCATCCACATCTGTTGGAGGGTACGTTGATCCTATTACATTCACATTGCATATTGTTAGAGCTCAAAATTGCACTCATCCCAAATCAAAATGATCTAGGGATTTGAGGCAACATGGGACCGTCTCCAAGTTGTGGGACTTGAACAGAGAAAAATATCCATAGAAGGCTAGTTCTTATACCTATTGTTGATGCTAAAACTACTCCTAGGAAATGAGATCTAACTATCTAACTATGGTCTATCATTCCAAGGGACCAGGGTGAGAAAGAGATGCATAAAATGAAATCCTTAACTAAGGGGAGGTGATAGCACCAAGAATAAGGTGAAAAACACTATCAAATGAGGGAAAATGGGAGGAAAATGAAGGAGCGGGCAGATATGGGTGCCACAGTCCAAAACAACATTTTAAAACACCATATCCATGGAGGAAAATAGATTCAAACCCTGTAAGGAGAATAAAACATGCACAATATACATGCAGACGTAACAAAAAGGTAAGGAATTGCAATGAAACACTAGCTAAAGCTGAATGATAGCCACAAAACAAGTATTTTATTTCTTTAAATAGATTTAAAAATCATGAAAATGGAGGAAGAAGGAAATAATCACCCTACAAATGACCAAATCTGAGGCTTGCAACTCACAACTGCTCAAGAACAATTTTGACAAAGTTCCTTTACAATTTAGAACATCCTCCTCCACAAATGAGATGTTTTTTACAATATATAAAAGAGAGAAATTCAGATTTCCCTTTTTAACCAGCAACAAGATGCATTAAATTTTAGAAAAGAGGTATGGGCAACCTTACAAATCCATTTCCCAATGGTACTTTGCTTGTAGGAGAAGGAATGGGCGCCATACCTCATTAAAATTGGTTGTTGAATTACCTTGAATTGTATTATTTAATGTTGAAGATGTGTCGGCTGGTAGCATGAAATTTAGTAACATTTTAACCTGGTCTTAGCTAGTAGCATGTCATCCATGTTGGTTGGAAATTTTGTCTTTAAAATCAAGTAACAGTTTAGGGGATATCAGTCCCTCCTCTTTATGGGGAGGCTCCCTTATTCACAAAAATATGGGAATCTAATTATTTAAAAATTTACAAACTAATATTCCAATTGAGGATTTTGATGTAAAGAATGCTTCCACATTTTGATATTTCTCAATAGAGAAGGTAATTAAGGAGAAAGGTTTTAGAGGAAGAAATAATAGATTATATGAGTGAGAGGGATGAACTAGGGACACAAAGTTCTAACTAATTCACAGTCAAGAATACGAATACTATTTTTTGTTATACAAGAAAACCCACTATTCTATAAAAATGAAGTGAGGAAAGCAACACTTTAAGACATATAGATTAAAAAATAATATCCTATTGATGAATGCATGGAACTTCAAGAACACATGAATTTATATATTTGAAAAAGAATCCAAAATACATAGATGCAACAGACACCAAGTTCTTCACACTACAAAAATGGATTGAACACACAGTTTCAGTATTTAAATATACTTGATTCACATTTTGCAATGTTAATAGATAGAAATAGAAAGACCATAAAATAGGAGAGAAGTATTCTTTTGTATTGATCTTCAAATTTTTTGTATCATTACATTTTATACCACTAAAATCCAACCCTATTACAATGAGAAAGAAGCCTTATATAGGCTGAGGACTGGTTGCAACCAACTTTCTAACTAATTGTCATTTAATTAAGTGCTAACACTTAATTAATGAATTACATAAGATAGCTTTATTTACAATTTTATGTTTTCAAAATGATAAAGCTAAATTCAAAATATAACAACTAGAAAGAAAGACTTTCAAGAACTATACGAATGAGCACTTGTGAGAGATGCATCCGGGGTCTTCTCTTTGAGTACACGAAGCCTAAATTTTTCCAAAGCATTAGCAATCTCCATTACCTTTGGAATAAAAATGTTTGTTGTAGCATTCAATCAGGTGCCAAGGTAATATTCCATTTCCTTAGTAACGCCTCCATTTTATAACAAACCCTTGATGGCCTGTATAACAACATTGTGTAGTTCTGTCATTTCTTCCATCTTCTCTTTGTTGATAGTCTCAACCTTGAACAAATATTCCTTGAAAAGTGCACTGAATTTTTATTTGACTTCGTCCACTGAATGTTTCTCTGTAGAATTTTACTTTTAGACTTGGCATCTAAAAGCTTGAAAATAGGCCAATATCTTAGATTTGAAGGATTCTCCTTTTTGTACCATGCTATTGAGTTCTATGACTGCCTCTTCAAGTACCTTGATCTTCCATTCAACACTGAATACCCACTTCTTGGAAAGATTTCTCTTGGAGTCATCAAAGATTTTATGAGAAAGGAGGATTTTATCATCAGTAGTGTTCATGATCCTTAAATCCTTAATGCACTCCAGCCATAACTTAAGTTCTTTTTCTGATCCTGTGATAGTTGTATCAAATTGATTTTTAGATGGAGAAACGTTGTCATACACCTTGTAAGCTTCCTCAATAAAGTTAACTATAGAAATAAAAATTCCTTCCACTAAGGCTTAAACATCTCTACCATATGAAGCATGTCTATGAATCTCCTTAATGGATTTGAAATCTTCTTCAGAAAAATAGTGGGAGGAGGCATTGAGGAGAGAGGAGTTGGATCAAGAAATTTATCACTCGAGAGAAAATACTTAATAAATTTGGAAAGAGCTTGAACCTGTTCTTCCAGTTTCTCTTGTGTTTGTTTGTCTTTTTCCACTCTCTCAATTACTCTAGAATTTGTCTCCTTCAAGTTTTGAACCTCCCCTTCGAGGAGTAGATTCACCAAGTGGGATTCTAGTTCAGTTCCAAGTCTACAATAGTTATATATTTTTCATCCTTCCCTCTTCTTGGATTTGAAATCTCCAGAAATTGTTGACACATTTGAATAAGAGACTAACCTTGAACTGGTCTTTGGCTCTTTTTTGGTGGAGGAGTTGGAGTTGTGCCAAGAAAAGAAGACTACAACATTGAAACCAAGGGAAACTATCTTTGGAGTCAAACTTCATTTTCTTGTTATCAATCATGGGTTGAACCCATGTGATACGAGACACTTGAGGATGGCAGGAGGAGGTGACGTACCAATGCCAAAACACTAGGCAGGACCAAGAGACTTGAGTAGAGGGAACTTCAAGAGCAAAAACCTCAATAGTAGAAGAAGATACTTCTTTGATTGGTGATTTGGGTCTTTGAGAACACTCACTTTCCCAATGTTTGTTTCTATGATTTTCGCCTCATCTTCTTCTTCTTCACTTTCTTCTCTTTCTTCTTCATCACCACTTTTCTCTTGATCATTCTTTTTGTTGTTTTGTGTTGAGCTTTTTCTATGTCGTCCTTTAACTCTTCAATTGTTCTCATTTCTTCTCCCATAGGCTATGTCACTTGTCTCAGGAGTAAAGGTAGTTTCCCCTGTTATACTTTCAATTTTTACTTCTCCCACATTTTTCTTAGAAGTCTTTTTAATTTCCTTTGTCTCCTTGACTCTTATCTTTCTTTGCATACACTTTGGTTGCAAATTCCAAAGGTGAGGAAGAAGGGGTTGACTGATCCTGTACCTTTGGAGGAGAAATGGAAACCCCTTTCTGTGATGAAGAAGCCTCTTGAGAGGAATATTGTGTCACGTTCAAATTGTGTGCCTTTATATTCTTGTTAAACCAGACCTTTGTTCTCATTATAATCTGGATTGGTTATTTCAGAGATATCATCCCTCTCCTTCCGTGAGACCAATTAATAATAAGAAGGGGCATGTGATGAATAATCTTGATATATTCAATAAAGTATAGATCTTCATTATTATCTTGCAAATCCTCTAGAACGTTACACACCATGAAATATCTAACCTACTACAAAGAGAGTCTACCAAAATACCTTCTCCTTACCTTATACTCATCTAAGTAATCTTCCCAATAATCTTCTAGAGAAGGTATGTGATAATAAGACATTCTGAGATGAGTAGAGATAAAACCCTTTGATATCAAAATGCAAGATCTTTTGTGATATGAGCAGAACTTGAGGTTAGCAATTTTTCTTTCCACATTCTAAGCATCCAAGGTCAGTTCTGCAGGTATAATTTCCTAAGGAGATAGGGAATTGGATGCTCAATGATCTTATTGTCTCTAAAGGTTATGTGTAATATGTCCAATTGCCTACAAAATTCCACCAAAACCATTTTTTCATTATAGTACATATGTAGCTTGTTATTAGGTGAAACCCTAAAATCTAACTAACCTAATGTAAGAGAACCTCATTCTAAATGGAATGAAGAGGACTGCCATATGCTAAAATCGGTTGTTTTGCCTCATGCAGGCACTCTTTCAGTTGTGTTTCCCTCCAGTAGCCTTACTATATACATGGTGAAAACATCATTCACCCATTCTAAAATGGGAAACTTTCTATTTTCAAAGATAATTTGGGGGTAATACTCATAAACTGGTTGATTTTTCTTATCTTCCTGAGGAGACAATCCTACCCATACCCTATAAGTTGCAATTATGTACATTAGGTAGGAGGTCGTGTAGAATGTCTTGCTTTGTTGCACATTAACCAATTGTTCACATGAGATTTTCAAAAAATCTCTCTCCCCAATTCAAGACTTTGTTTCCCCTCATAGACGATGTTGATATAAACAAAGCATCTAGAAATGAAATTCATTGGTGGAAGGAACACCTGTTAATCTAGCCAAAAGGGTGATGATATCAAATAACTCTTCCTTGAATTCTGACCATGTACAAAACTTTTGGCATCTTTGGAAGCTCCCCTCTTCTAGAGACTTAAGCCATGATTTGGATATCATTTCCCTATATCTTTAATTGTCTTGCTTAAAGAGGTTATGAGCTTGGACCCTGTAGTTAGAGTGTTAAATTCTTCAATGATAGGGAACTCTTAGGGCTAGAATTTATACAATTGTCATCATGTTGTGGCAATAACTTGGCCCTAGGGATCTCTAATCTCTCTTTAGTATTAGAAACAAAGTAGGAGGTACAAGCTAGGAAAGTGTTATCTGTCCATTTTGAACAGAGAGAGGGAAACCGACAACATAGGCAATTCCACAATCTTTGATACATTGAGCCATAGTGAGTAGGAGTGGCTTCTGATGATACGGACCCATAAATCATCTAGATTAAAATGTCTAGATATCACTATCCCCAATATTAGGTACATGAAGGTTTCCAAGAGAGGATATGTGCTCATACACCTCATGTATTGGAATTTCATGGTTGCAAGATGGGGAGATAGACTCAGAAAAATGGGGTTTAACAATGGATTTCTAGGAAGAACAAAATAGTAGGGCAAAAAAATTCAATTTGACGCTAATAGTAAACATAGGAGGCTCCAGAATCACTCACCTTTGTTACGGGAAGAACGACAGTTCTCCTTAGGATCCCAATGTAATTTGACAATTTATTTGGAAAGGGTTAACAAATGAGAGAGTTATGGCTAAAAATGTACTTGAGGGCATGAGGAATGGGAGAACAATGCACAGTTGAAATTTTCAACTTGGAATGGTAAAAATGAATTACCTTAACCTTCCTTTGTATACCTTTTCCGTTAGACAAATGGCTTGGTAAGTGATCAATTTGAGGGTTTACAGTGTATTGCAGGGTACAATGGAAAGATTCGCAGAATAGATTTTACTCACTTTTATCCTTATATTGCATATACGATGGAGATGCAGCGAAATGGGGGCCCGAGGGAATAAAGGGATTGAGTGACTCATATTTTCCGAACATACCCACAATACATACAAAAGCTATTTTAAGTGTAGAAAATGTGGGTTTTTGCAGGGATTAACCTGCCGAAAGGAACAAAGGGCTGGGGTGCCTCAAATATCTGAAAAATTCGTACAACAGAAATCAGACCAAGGAAATGTGGGTAGATCGGGCTTACGGGGAAGACACATGATCCAAAGGAACAAGGGTCACAGGGTCACAAAATACTCTACATCTCCACAATACAAAAAACATCTAACGTGAATTTCAATAGCCAAGGTTGTTACAAATTGAGGAACAAGTGCAGAGAACAAAGGGATGCATTGGGACTAGAGATCCGAGTGGAACAAGGGTCGCGAGTTCCTCAAATGTATCGGAGTATTCTGCAATATAAAGGATATACTTTAATAGTGTAGATAAAGAGGGTATCCAGAGAACATAATACCCGAAGGATTAAGGGTCACAAGGGACCAAAACTTCTGATAATGTCATAATACAAAGAACTTAGGAAAACAAAGGACCTTAAGAGTAGTTCTATGAGACATTGAAATTCTGCATAAGGTAAAATAAGAGTATTATGGGTAAAGAGGAGATGTGGGGAACTGGAGACCCATAGGAACATGTTCCTCTTGTTCCTCAAAAATCCAAAATCACCTCAACAGGGTTCATTTTAAGAGGCCACTCCAAAAAATTAGTTTAGAATGGGTGGTGAATTTCCAAAATCGACTTCGTAATCGATGCTGAATTTTTGAAAAAAATGTTTTGTGGCAAATGCGATTTGGTAGGTGCAATTTTCTTGGATTTTGCATAGTTTTAAGGGTGTTAATGACCTCCCATTAGCTGCCATCCAACCTAGGTTGGACGGACATCCATTGTCTGTTGTACAACCTGGGTTGCACAACCTTCCAACCTGGGTTGTATGACAGAAAATCGACAGCCGTCCAACTTGGGTTGGACAACTATCCATTGCTAACTGTAATGGGTGTTAGACGACCTTCCATTAGCTTCCGTCCAACCTAGGTTGGACGGACGTCCATTGTCTACTGTATAACCTGGGTTGGACAACCTTCCAACTTGGGTTGTACGATAGAAAATGGATGGCCGTCCAACCTCGGTTGAACGGTCATCCATTGCCTGATGTCCAACCCCTTTGTTGGATGTCTATATTAAATATCCCCTTGCAACCCCTAGGCTATGTATTATACCTCGACAAATGTTTGCACATTTTGATTAGAAACATTGGAAAAATACATACATAAGTTAATTTTTACATAGAAATAGTAGGTGAAATGACCCATACAAATGACTTGTCAGCCGAACTTTTCAACGAACTGGGTGGTAATTGACTGTTTAAAATTTTCCATTTCCAATTTCCAAAATATCTAATATTTGTGAGTTTACAAAAATTCTCCACTAAAATTTTCCCTACACCACAATACGAAATGACCCAAAACACTTATAATGACCAACTATTTTAATCATTTCCACTCCTGAGGAATTCACAAAGGCAAGCAATGTTGAAAAAGGGGTCACTTGACCAAATTTTTTATTTTTTTTTGAAAAATTACACATTTTTCTGGGTAAGTGACAACATGCAAGTATCATTTTAAGCTAGTATCAACTGGTAGCATGTCAAATGGTAGCATTTTAACCTGGTGTTGGCTGGTAGCATGTCGGCTTGGTGTCAAATGGTAACATGAAACACTAGAAATGACCCAGATTTCTCAAATTTTTCAATTTTTTTCTAAGTGTTTGGATTTATAAGGCTTGGAGAGAAGGAGAGGAATGCCCCAAAATAATTTCAAGTGCCCCAAAACATGGAAAATACCTATTTTCTCCAGTTTCATACTCAAGACTTCATCATACTGCCCAAGTCCAGATTTTGCAAGTTGACCAATTTTGTAAGGGGTGTAAAAATGGATAACACATACCATTGCATCTCACTCATAAACTACAAATTACATATCTTGGTTGCACTTATTATTTCTTGTTTATACTTACATATCCACTTTGTTTCCTATGCTAGTCAGATACTCAACATGTAAATATCTTTTCTATATAAACCTACGCGTTCACTTGATCTCTTGGAGAGAATGAAAATCTCTTACAAGTATTTACACATTGTAATGATGCTTGGCACTATACCTCTTACAAGTCCCACCGAGGCTCCTGGGGGCATATTATTTCTCACACATTATAAGTGCTATTATTTCATTATTTACTACTTCTACTCCCTAACACACTACTTTCTAGTGGTACATACATGATTTGACATAATGTTTATCTTTCTAACATGTTAATGGGTGCTTCATGTGCAACATTTTCCTTGCAGGACTATTTGTCATCATGGTTGTCTGATACATTTTTCTTGTCAGTGTTTTCTACTTATATGCTATTATTTACAGGCTATGCCCTATTTCTTGTTTAATCACTGTTTGTATGCTTTTGGACGCTTCGGCCTTGATTGTCTTGTGACATTGTGAACAATGTCCCATGTTTGAAACCCACTTTTCAGGGTCTATCTTGTATGCACATTTGTTTGTTACATTATTTTTCTATGACATGCTTGCTACTTTTGCTAGTGAAACATATATCTAGCCAATTTGTTTTACTATGCCTTGGTCTCTACCATACAAATCCACTCCCCATGTAGGAATACAATTCAGATCAACATCAGGTCCACTATTTTGGGCCACATTCTCCTACCGGTGTCGCATACACCCCAAACGAGGGGGAATACATTGGGTGAAAAAATCACACCATACAACAACTCAGAGCTATAACATATTACAATACAACACACAATCAGAACATGAACATAGTTACAGAATGACCTAAAATCTAACTTGGATCCTCAATACAACATAGACACCAACGCCTAGGATTAGAAAGGAGCTCTTGAGCACCTGTGTCCTCCCCTAGGCATTAATGTCCTTGGGGAAGATAGAATCAATTTCTCAAATCAAAACAGTTCACATAATCCTTCAGAGTAGCTTGGCAGTATCAGGCACCATCCTCTAACAAAAAAGTACATTTTATCTCCTAAATTTAGTTTAATTGGTAAAATTCGGAACAAAACACGAACACACCATCTACAATGGTGTTTATCTAGGAGAGTCATGGAAGGAGAGTAACAATAAACCTCTTTCCCTAAAAATTGTTATTTGGTATGAGATCGCCCAAAAAACTCACACTTGGCGTGAGATCGCCATAAAAACTCACTCTTGGCATGAGATCTCCCAAAAACCTCATTCTACACAACATTTTTAGGACACTTTTTCTATCCTTTTACACTCTTCTATATCAAGTGCACACTTCCATTTTACACACATTTTCATAATTTTACATACTTATGCACACTTTTATTTGATTTATCATATCTGAGACTTTGACTACATTATTGCTCTTCTTTTTGTAGGTTCTTCCTTACAAGAAGTAGAAATCATAAGAAAAACAACAATTATAACATGGTATAATGCATATGCTTCACCCCTAGGGTCAGTTTATCTTCATAGTCTCCACGCTTCATTTTTTGCTTCATTCCACGCTTCACTTATCCACTCGGTGTGCATTTCATCACACACTCTACATGATTATCAGGTACACATCTCTTATCTACTTTATGTTATTGAGTATTCAATAAACAACATAAAGTGGGGGCAAATGTAGACACTAAAGCACAAACTTGGGTATATTTCTAAGTCCTAAACACATACTAGTATTCATATGATTCATAAGCAAGAAAAATAGTAATCCGTGACTGTCACTAGATTCTTTTCTCTGTTTGTTATTTCAATATTATTTGGTCTTACACACCCTACAACCCAAATTGATATTTTAATTATTTATATTTTATGGCTCCAGACACCAATGCCCAACCAGGACAGAAGCACACATGCACCCCTGTCCCCTCTGGGTACCCCTAACCCTTTTCCACCTTACTCTATCTTTTTGGGCATCTTTTATCTTTTGTGCATATTTTTCACTTATGGGTCAACCTTCCAGTTGTCAATTATGAAATTCAAACAAGGGAATCATATAAATACACAGTTATGTATTCAAAATAAAGTACCAAGATCTAAGCATTATTACTATCACCTAAGATTGCACTCAAAAGGCACCTAAAACACTTTAAAGCATCCATTTGGCATCCATTCAAGGGACAAGGGATTGCATTTTCTGCATACACAACATAGGAAGGGGAAGTTCATTTTTCTGTCCACACATTATATTTACATTACTACGTGTAGATACAACCCGCTGATTAACTAAAATTTTATATTAAGCACTAGTTAATCCAAGCTATGAACAACTGTAAATGAAGTAAATAAATGCAGTAAAGAAGTATGTAAATGACCTAAACAACTAAACAAATGGAAATAAAAACCCTAATGTGTAAGAGAGAAGAGGAAAGGACTCAACTAAATAGAATATGTTCGCAGGACTGTGCCATAAAGGTGATTGTGGAAATCGGAAGCATGAATGACTGCATAGGAGCCCTGAAAGAGATGAATTTGAGTTGATTCTATGGACTGGAGTGCCTGAAAAGGGACTAGGGAGCCTACAAGCACACTATTATACAAACTAGGTGCCATGGTCTGTGTAAAAGATCTCGTACTGATTTTCACAGGTTTAGAAGATGGTTTGAAGCCCTCACTGTGTGTCACATTAAGTTTTCTGCAGTAATTTAGATGTCACTGATATTCCAAGATGAATAGAAAGACCTATAAAACCCTAAACAAATATCAATCCCTAAAAAAGAAAAATGCATATGAAAGGGTCAGACTGACCTCAACTACCATAATGGTAGTATTACTAACTAAGCGTTACACTACATTCCAGAATCAAATGTAGTTCTCTATGTGTGTGTGTGTGTGTGAAACATGCCCTAGGTTTCTCTTGTGCTAATCACACTTTGTGATCTAGTGAGCTAACTATGTGTAGAAAAATGTAATAGATGGTGCATGGAATAGAATAGAATCCTCCCTTATACTGTGTGTGATGCAGATGTCCTAACATTGTGCCTTGTGATGGAGATATGTGGATGCAAGTGATCTCCAATGGGATAGATAGATGTAACTCTAAGTGGATGATAGTAGTGACTAGTGTTTGGTCCCTCATTATGGTTTCATAGCTTTATATGTATATGGTTCTCTTGATTTAATTTTGTAATTAACCCCAAAATGACTAACCACCAAAAAAGATAAAGACCTCAAATGGATAAAAAGAGCCCAAAAAGTTGTGGGAAAGTTAAAAAAGGACCAGGGCACCCACAAGCGCCCCAGTACTAGCCTGGGCACCCCAGTCAAAGCTAAAATGACAAAAAATGAGGAAAGATGACTAGACATATGTGCAGTGTAGGTTGAGAATGAAGAAATAAAATAAATCAAGATGGCAAAAAGATGGGGGTTAATTAGTACTTCTTCACTCAAAAACCCTCTAAATAGTAGTATGAGACCGAGACTAAATAATGTCTAAAGTGCATGATTTTGTGTCTACATTTTCCCCCACTTTATGTTGGTGAGTAGAAATCTTGATAAACATAAATTAGATAAAGATGTGTACCTGATGCGATTATAGAGTTAAAAAAAGGCGTGTCGAAGGACTAGAAAAAGCATGGAATGAAAAAAATATGATGGAGTGTGGAAACTAAAGATGAAAATGTGTAAAAAAGTGATGAGAGTGAACATAGGGAAAAAATCATGTGCTGATATTAACGTGTGTAGTGTACCTACATGGTTAGTATGCAAATTATGCTACTATGAACTATTGTTGTTGATTTCATCTTCATTGTTGGTGTTGTCCCCATTTGGTTGTTTGTTTCTCATACGACTAGACCTATAAGGAGAAAATTATAAATTAGTCAAATATATATGAATGTATGTGTAAAAATGCAATGTAAAAAATGCATGTAAAAGTAAAGTAAACAAAATGAAAAGTGTAAATGGAACATGTGCACCTGATCCACATTGAGAGAAAGAGTGTTTAAGGATATCCTGTACTTCTGGGTTTTTTTGGGTGATCCGATGCCATAGGCCGAAGAAGTATAGGGATGAATTGTTCTATGTCTTCCAACCTTTAACTATTTCCTTAAATGTGTGTAAAGATATCTCTATACTATCCTGGTTTTTTGGGTGATCTGAAACTAACAGAAGAAGAAGTATTAGGAGGAATTCCTCTATATCATCTAACTGGTAACTGCTTCCTTGAATGCTTAAGACTCCATGTCCTGTAAAATTTGATGTGTATGGATTTTGTAGACTGGTCTGAACTCAATTGATGTATGTAAAATAATAATGCTAAGGGAGGAAAGTATACTGAACTCAACTGGTGTAAATGCACTGTGTAGATTGTAAAAACCCAAATGATGCCCCCCTCTTTGGGGGTGTATGTGATGTTGTTGATAGGAGAATGTGGCCCCAAAAGAGGAAAGACCACATGAACCCTAAAAATATACTTTGTAGGGGGAAGGGAATGTGCTCAGTAGAAACAAAGGCACACACAAACAAGGATGGCTAGCCAAAGGCAAGTGTTAGAATGAACAAGCATGCCTGTAAAAAGACAATGTGTAATTTATGTAAACAATGTAAAAGTTACCAAAAAAGTAGTGTAAACATGCAATAAGACAAGGGAGCCACACAAAATGAGTTGCAAACATGGGACATCACTCAAAATGTCATAAGACACACAAGGTGATCATGGCCGCAAATAATAAACAAGTGTGCACACCAAACATAGGGCAAGGCCCGAATACAAAAGAAAACAACAATAGATAATGTAACAAACAAGTATGGAAAAAAATATCCCTGCATAAAAAATGTTGCACATGTAGCACCCATTAACATGTTAGAAAGATAACTAATATTTCAAAAGCTTATCTAACCAAGTAATGCAAATTGCTAATTAAAAATGAAATAATATCACCTGGAAGAGACAAATGTGGATGCCCCCAGTGACCAAAGTAGAAAGGGTAGAAGGAAAGCATTCATGTTGCGTGTAAGAGACCTATGTCTATGATCACAACTAAAAAAGACGTGAATGTGTATGTGTGGATGATATAGATAAATGACATATAAGCAAGCTAACTAGCATGTGTAATAAAGCAACCATGAATAATCAAAAGAAAGAAAGAGTAAGAGCAACCATAGTATATAGTATGCTATGGATGGATGGAATGAAATGCAAAATGGAGTGATAGGAGCCATGTGCCCACCTGAGTGAATGAAAGTTTATGTAGTAAGGTTCATTTAGTTTTCCCCCTCAATAGTCAAGAATAAACCGTAAATGAGAGTGCATCATCAGTAAATGGTCGAAGTGTGTGTTAAGTGTCTAACGTGTTGTGATGAATGTATATGTGTAGTGATAAGATGTGACCTAGCAATGATGTGTGTTTTAACCCTATATCTGAAGCATAAATCATGACCAGATGAATGTATAATTGATGATTTATCCTAAGTGTATATCACTATAGGATGAATATATGAGTGATGATTTAGCCCTAAGCATATATCACTAGAAGATAACAAGAGGGAGTGATGATGTAACCTAAGGTGTATACCACTACAAAATGATAGTATAGGTGATGATTTATCCTAAAGTGCATGTCACTAGCTGAGGAGTCATATGATGAAAGGTCAAATAGTAAATTTGTGATAAGTGTAAGGTCAATTTGATTTGTAAACCCTTGGCAGTCGAGTATGGATCGTGGAACTAAAGTGTGTCATAGGGTAGTGAGTGCAGTGCATAGAAGACGATGTAGTATATGTAATGATGAAAGATGACCATGTGATGAGTAGAATGTGTAATGTACGTTGTATAAGATGTGATGTACGGTGTTGACTAAAATTAATATGTATGATGAGTAGTATGGAATGCTAGATGAAAGTGTGTAAAATGAAGACTAGTATGATGTATAAATGTGCAAATTTCAAAATGTTGTAGATGAAATATAGAATGTATGGTGTATGATGCATAATATGTTAGTAGATGCAGTGTGTAAGTCCTATAGTGTAGTGTGTGGGGTTTATGTGTGGTAAGCCCTCAATAGTTCAGTGTGAACCGAAGCATAAGAGTGTGTCATCAGGTAATGACAATGGTAAAGTACGAATGATGAATATTCCTATGTGAGGGTATGAATGTATGATAATGTAAATATGAGAGATAATCCTATGCTGAATATGAAGAGGGGGGAATAAGTACAGTGCCCCCCAAATGTACTATGATGATGGAGATCTATGTAACGATGTGAGAGGTGCCATTCCTTTGTGGGAGAGCATTGTTTGTGTCATAATAAGAGAAAGGTCAAAACAATGATAGGCTGAAGCAACAGTAGGACAATGCGATGGTGGCAGATTTTGAGATGTGTCTTGTTCATTAGTAGGAGTAGTAGCTTTGACAAAATTGATTGGTTTTAGCTTATGTGGGGTTGATTGACACTACAGAAGACTTGATAGGAAAAGAAGGTGGACTAATTTTGAGAGGTGGTTTTGTAATTTCACTTGGTAATGTTGTGAATGACTTGAGAGGAGGCCAAGTTGTATTGATTTTTAATAGAGGCTGCTTAGGTTGACTTGGTAATGATGTAGATGACTCGAGAATAGGTGTTGTGTCAATTTTAATGGGTTGTTGCTTAGGTGGTTCTTGACTTTCCTTTGAAATTATGGCATGATGATCATTAGACATTGAATAAAATTTAGGAACCCATTGAGATGTAGCAATTATAGATGGGCATGCAACAAAATGTTGTGCAGTGAATGAGATAAATCCCTCACACTCAAGATGTTTAATTCTTAATTGTAAAGTATAGAAATTTTTTTCATTATGCCCATTGAGTCGATGATAATGACAATATGGACAACCTTGATATTTTGCTATCCAATAAGGAGGATAGTATTGAGTAGGTGATAAAGCGATCAATTAATGACTAAGGAGCTCAATAATAATTTCATGTTGTTTAGTAGTATGGTCAAAGATGAGAGGCTCTGGTAATGGTATGACTTGAGGTTCACTGATGTGAGAACATGTAGTAAACATAGAATCAATATGTGATGTAGAAGGAGAACAAATGTGACCCTGAGAAATTTCCTTAAGATGTTAAATTTTAGATTTGAGAGATGTAATCATGGATTCCATAGACTAAAATTTATCTTGAAATAAAAAATGAAAATCTTGAATGGATTTGTAAATATATTAATTAGATTTAGAATCAAGGGGGCCCTCAGAAAGACAACCAAAAAGAGCATTGACTTGGGTAGGCAATATGTTGATAGGTAGACACATAGTCCCTATGGTTTTTTTTTAAAGAGAGTATTTACAAGATGGGTGCATTTGAATCAATTAAAGAAAATAGACTTGACATACATTAGAATCCATGATAGAAAAGATGAGAAAATCCCTAGACCGCAAGTGGATTTGAAGATCTGGTTCACCAAAATAATTAACTAAAATATGAATATTCTAGACTAATATGATGTTATTGTAGAAATAAGTAAATGAACATTTAAGTATAATGTATATCCAAACAAACTAAGCAAAAAATTATGAAACCATAATTACAAAATAAAGGAAATAAAATAATTAGCTTGTTCATAATGATGGTGAGGGTATGTTGAGATGGAAACTTGGTAAAATGGAAGTATAGACTATCGTAACCGTGCTCAGAAAATTGTGCGACTGTCGGATGATCTGAGGGCAGAGAAGAGCGCCTATGGAAGGGACTAGGGCGCCTACTGGTGCTTGAGTCATGATCTGGGCTCTGTAGTCCTCACAGGTTTTTAGGATTTGAATTTTTCTAGGTTGATAGAGTTTCACAAATATTCATTTTTTGTCACTCCGAAGTCACACCAAGATCGATGGATTTTCCAAAAACCCTACAATGAAGAAAACACAAATCCAAACATCAAAACCCTAAAAAAAGAAGAATGAAAATGTATGGGTTAAATTGAACTAACTGCCATAATGATTGTATTACTAATAGAGTGATGCACTACATTCTAGACCCAAATGTAGTTCTCTATGTGTGTGAAACATGCCCTAGGTTTCTCTTTTGCCAGTCACACTTTGTGATGTAGCAAGCTAAATATGTGTAGAAAAATGTAATAGATGGTGCATGGAATAGAATAGAATCCTCCCCTTATGTTATGTGTGATGCAAATGTCCTAGCCTTGTGCCTTGTGATGGAGCTATATGGGTACAAGTGATCTCCAATGCAATAGATGTATGCAACTCTAGGTGGATTATAATAGTGACTAGTGCTTGGTCCCTCATTATGGTCTCATAACTTTATATTTATAGTCTCTTTATTGAATTTCATAATTAGCCTTGACATGGATGAATAGGAAAAATATAAGAAGAAGAAATGGCTAGAAAGATCCTGAAAAAGTGGTGGGAAAGTAGAAAATGGACTGGGGCACCCCTAGTGGGACAAGGGTGCCGACGGGCACCCCAGTACTACCCTGAGCACCCTAGAAAAGGCTAAAATAATGGGAAAATACCGAAACATAATAGGCATGTAGATAAAAATGTGTGGAAATGATGAAATAAAATTAAAATAAGATGGCCAAAAAATGGGGTTAATTAGTAATTTCTTCTCTCAAGAACCTTCTAAATAGTAGTATGAGATCAGGGACTAAATATTGTCTAAAGTGCATGATTTTGTGTCTACACTCGCTATTAAGTGCACTTGCACAAGGGCATCCTAGGGCACGATTCTTACACACTCACCAGAACTACATGGAATCTGAGATGTAGTGCAATGCTTGGTTGTAAATTCACTATCTAGGTGACTGTTGAGGTCAGGCTGACTCCCCATTCTGCATCTTTCCTTTTTGGATTTGATGTGGGTTGTGGGTTTTTGTTGATGATATTTGTTTTACAGGTTACAAGAACCCTTGGGGACAAGAGTGACACACATACGATCAACATGGAATATTTGCGACAGTTGTACGACACTGTAAAAATCAGATTCTGACCATTTACACAGTTACGAGCACCTAGTAGCAGTATCCAGCGCCTATGCGCCCCTGTCCTTCCGTGGGTGCCCATGTCTAGCTCTGTTCGTGGACCTCAAAATTTATCTTGAGCATTTGCGACACTTTTCACTTCATGTTCAACAATTTTCCTAGTCCAGAGCAATTTCAGATCAAGCATAAATCAACTAAGTCATTCTTTCTATACCTCTTGCTTAGGGTTTTATATTTACTTGCTTATTTGCTTTTGTCATATTATACTTAACATTTGTATATCATTGTTTACACCAGTTACTCTCCAATTAGGATTTAATAAAGCTATATATTTTTGTTAAATCAAGAAGCCAATCCGTTTACCTTTTTTACCCAGTGCAATAGATTGAGGCCACCAAAACTTAAATAATTGAATCTTAATTAAGTGACATAACGAAGATTGATCATGGGATGAAATTTTGAAAGTATTTTGAGTCCTCGCATCAACAAGTGTTTTAACAATTTATTCTAGAAAATTATTATTTTCCTTGAAGAAGCGGCTGTTTGGACTAAAAAATTGCCGTTTCAATTTGAAAAAGTCAAAATTTTGCTTTGAAAATTCACATTTTGAGTTCCTCTTCTAGCAGATTTAGGCCTTTTTCTCTAGGAAAATTTGAATTTTACCACCTCATTTTTTTTTTTTTTCCCTGAAAATGTCACTTCAGTGACTACTTATGGAATATATATTTTTAATTTTTATAATCAATTGGGGCTTGAGATGCCATTGTAGTGACTCCTTACAAGTTAACATTTTCATTGTTAAGTGAGCTCCCCTAATCTATCGCCGGAGCGATTGCTCCATAGGATTCCTCGTTATTGTTATAACCTCCAGGGACTTTAGAACCACCCAAATTTCTATTTCCAATTCATATGAGATCATAGATCGACAATGTAAACAAGTGAGCAGACTTCGCTATAGATAGATGCGAGAAAATATGTGAAGAGGATGTTGTGTTACTCGTGAACGGACGCAGCATGCGTAGAGATCACAACCCCTAGACCATTTGGCATCGAGGACACATGATCTTAATAAAACAAATCACAGTTTGAAGCAAGTCCTTGACAAAGAACTAATATCCACGGATAGAGATGACAAAGAAATGACGACACTGTAAAAACTAGGACACGTCAAAATGAGATGTTCCCACACGACATAATTAAACAGTTGCATTACATAATTTCCCATGAGCTCTCTGAAGGAAAAGATGCCAATGATATAGTCCACGCTATTAAAAATATCACGTTACCAATTCACTACCACCAAAAACACCTGTGTAGATCTGATGCAAAATGATACGGCCATGCTAATGCAAAATGAGGGAAGCAGTTATTTAAAACAATAGCAAATCTAGAAACTTTTAGCAGATCCATCTAGTCGAGTGATGCATAGACTGCAAGGAGAACATGATTGTAATACAAATCAAATCCAGTCAATGCGCATAAATATTATTGCTCTGATACCAAATGAAAGAGTAGCAGAAGTCTTATCCTTGATTTGTAGGTAAATCATGACTAAAACGTACCTGTTTTTATTAGAACAAGACATTGAAGATGTAGGTAGTGCCTCTGGATTCATGAAATCCAATTGGCAGGAAAAAGTAGCCGACTTTGGCAGCATGCAACAGTCAAGGAGAGTGACACATCCTACAACACTTTCTCAGACCTGTCACCTCCTTGCATGATAAACAAGCACATAGTTTGAGATCCACAAGTGCTAGGGGAGAGGACCTGGTTGTGGTGCAGGGTCCATTAGTGGAGATAGTAGGTGAAAAGACATTCACTTTTTAAATAACATAGTTTGAATGATATGTGAAGTTAATATTACCTAACTGTATTGTATTGTATCATTATTATTTAAACATGGAAGCATGAAATGTTGAATAAGACAGTTTTTAAATTGGTCAATATTCTCTTATTCATTTATAGAACTAAAAATATATATTAATTTATACACAAGTGTACAAAACCAAGTCTATACAGTCAACTATTCATTAAGTAATATTTTCATTGTATGTACATCATATCTATTACAGTCACTTCAACAAGTCATTTCTCAAGACTTTCCAAACCAGATCTCAAATATAATGCACTATTTTTGATGTAAGAGTCTTCAATCCCAAGTAAACACCTGCATAACAATAAATGAAATTATGGTCAGGCTCACCTTTCATAGTGTTTAAAAACTCAGTACCATATGAACAATAAATTGTGTAACCAGCTGCTGCATAAAATAATAAAAACGACCAACTAAAATATTATCCATTGGATTAAATCCCAATAAATCTCAACCATTTGATTGAACTATCATATTGAATCCATGTCAATTAACATCAACCAATCAGAATTTAGGATGATAGAATAAAAGCTGAAGGATGGATTACAATTCCATTTGTTCATGCAGTTTTCATCTCTCAAAGTTGAAGAAGTGATGAGCAGTGCAGTTTAGGTAAGACACTTATGAATTACAAACTATTTCATAATTCAAGCCCTCTATTTATTTTTTCAGTGTTTGCATATTGCAGCAGAATTGTATATGCCAATTGCATTTGCTTTAAAGTTTCTGAAGTCTTTTCAACAAATCTAATTTGTGCATATCCTGCCATCATGGCATTCTATGAGACCACGTTTCTTTGAGGAATTCTATCAAACAGTTCACCTACGTTTCCAACAAAAGCATTTTCTGCATATCCTACAGTCATTGGGGTCCAGAAGAACATATTTCTTTGTGGTATTCCATCAAACAACAAACTTTCTTTGTCCATGTTCCTGCATTTTGAATACATGTTTACTAGGGCAGTTGCAACTCCAGCATCTGACACAATTTAGACATTTCTTTTTGCTTTAATGAATGTTCATACCCTGTTTCAAACCCCCCGTTTTGCACAGGTTGGAAGTACTCTGCCAAATGTAAACTGATCGGGTTGGGGACCAGTTTGTTGTTCCTGGTGAAACAGTGGGACTGCCTAATCAGGATACCCATATCTTCTGTACGTTGCAAAATCATAAAGTTTTTTAACCAACAAAAAAGCCTCTACAAGTCACCATTTGTGTCACAGTTCTAAAATTGAAAGTAGAAACAATTTAAAAGAAATAAACTTCAAGTAACTGTCTATAAGGTGTTCAAGAACCCAAGGCTAGACTGTTAGAGTTAAGATGGTTAGAAAAAAATGAAAGAATTATAACGTTTTCATCAAGGAGCTAATTAGCAATATCAAGGACCTACTCAATTTTTTTTGAAAAAAACAACCTTATCAGTAACATACACAGAAAATTAAGTAGGCTAGTTGGTAAAATGCCTCATACCAAAGGAGATAGAGTATCAAATCAAGAGCAGCCAGCTATGGAGTAGGTAAGTTTAATAAAGTTGAAAATGCAAATAACTAGAAAGCTAAAAAATTATGCTTGGAGAATAGTCCTTTTTGGTCCCAATTATCTGTAGGATTGAAATTACCATATAAAGAATGTCTTCAGATAGGATGACATGTCTTAGTTAATTATCCTTAAAGGATGAGCCGTGAGTCATCATATTCACAAGCCACTTCAATTGCCATCAAAATCACAAAATGTAGAAATCCATTCTCTTAATAATAAATTATCATTTTTTTGCAATTTATTAGGCAGTTTACAGTCAACACAATAAAGTCAATCTAGGGGTGAATGAACTTGTGATTTTTTATAGAAAAAAAAAACATAAATTCAAACAACAATATCTTTCTCCTTACACATGGGGGTATTTTATTAGATTTGTAGAGAAAGCCAGGGAGACAGCAGATCAGAATAATGGAGGTACACCTCCACAAAGGAAACAAAGCGACTGTAACCTATAGCAAGTTGAAGAAAAATCCTATGTAACATCTCCAACCTGCAATAATGAGTTGATGACTGCTGGCATCTGACAGGTGGTAGTTAAAATGAACCAAGAAAATAATCTCATCTAAGAGAATTCTCTGGTATGCCATGCAGTGTGTGGCCTCATGACAAATGAAGACTACCCAGTTTCATGAGTTGCTATGACCTTGAACCAAAATATAGCATGATATTATGTCAATAGAAGATTAGAAGATAATTAGACCCCACCAATAAGATCAAGATCAGCATGGCACCATTAGTGCTAGGAGTTAACCAGTGTTTGTAATGAACTAGAATATTTTTGTAGATAATTTAACAGGTTTTTCAAATGTAAACTGACAAATGTAAACTGATCGGGTTGGGGACCAGTTTGTTGTTCCCGGCAAAACAGTGGGACTACCTAATCAGGATAACCATATCTTCTGTACGTTGCAAAATCATATGCCATGACAGTGCGTGCAAACAGTAAATACACTTCTTTGGGAACATATATTCTTCTTCTCTAGTGTATAGTCATCACTGCTATATAGGCATAAGTTTAATTGTATACATAAAAAGATGGAAAGTATTCTAATTACATGTGCAAAATTTATATTGAAAACATAACTTTAAATTGAAAACAATGTTGTATATTCCATCAGTGTTGTATGTGCACACTATAGTAAATTCTTTTTATGCTAAGTAAATTCTGAAATACAATATGCAACACAGCTAGGAAGTACAACACCTACTGGAATATACAACTATGTCGGAATATGACCACAACAACGTTCTATAGTCCAGCAGTGTTGTATATTGCATTTCTGAATTCACTGTATTGTTCATTTTTTCCAGATATCTCATTCTCCAGTTGAAAAGTATTTTTTCCAATCATCACTGTGATATTAGCATAGGTTTTTTTGGGTGATCCAAAGCTATAGGATGAAGAAGTATAGGGAGGAAATGCTCTGTGTCATCCAACCTTTAACTGCTTCCTTGAACTATGTGTGAAAATATCTTTGTGTTGTCATGGTATATTTAGGCGATCCGACACTGACGATAGAAGAAGTATTGGGAGGAAGTCCACTGTATCCTCCAACCATTAACTGCTTTCCCGAATGCTAAGGAAAATCATGTCCTATAAAATATGCTGTGTATTGAATTCGTAGACTAGTCTAAAATCAGTCGCTATATGTAAACCCACAATGCCAAGGACAAAAATTGCACTGAACTGAACCGATGGAAACACGATGTGTAGACTGTAAAACTCCAAAAGATGCCCCCCTCTTTGGGGGTGCATGCGACATTGTTGATAAGAGAATACAGCCCCGAAAGGGGACCAACCACATGAAATTTGTAACTCTGCCCCTGTAGGGGCAAGGGGAAATGCACTTGGTAGAAACCAAGGCGTACACAAACAAGGATGGATATCCAAAACAAGTTTTAATATGAAAAAGCATGCATGTATAAAGACAATGTGTAAGCTACACAAACAATGTATAAGAAAAGTAATAAAAATAAGCAAGAACGCAAGTAAGCCACACAAAGTAGGTTGCAAACATGGGACATTACTCACGATGTCGCAAGACACGCAAGGCCATCATGGCCGCAAACAACAAACATAGGGAAAATCCAACATACAATAAGAAAACAATGACATACAATGTAACAAACAAGTATGGAAGCAAAAATCCCTGGATAACCAATGTTGTACATGAAGCACCCATTAACATGTTAGAAAGAAAACTAGTATGTCAAAAGCATGAATAACCAAGTAATGTTAAGTGCTAAGTACAAAATGAAACAAAAGCACTTGAGAGAGATGAATGTGGATGCCCCCAGCGACCAATGTAGGAAGGGTAGAAGGCAAGCATCCATGATGCGTACAAGAGACATGTATTTACAATCATCACTAGAAAAAGACATGAACACACATGTGTGGATGATATAGATAAATGAAATACAAGTAAGATAAGTAGCATGTGTAATAAAACAACTATGAACAAGAAAAAGTAAGCAAGAGTACACGCAACTATAATATGCATTATGATGTGGATGGATGAAATGGAATGCAAGATGGAGTGATAGGAGTCGCGTGCCCACCAAGTGAATGGAGACATGTATGCAACAAGGTTCATTTAGTTTTCCCCCTTAGTAGTAAAGAATGAACTGTAAATGAGAGTGTGTCATCGGGAAATGGTTGAAGTGTGTGTTGTGTGTTTAACGTGCTATGATGAATATGTATGTGTATTGATGAGATGCGACCTAGAAATGATGTGTGTGTGAAACATATAGATGAAGTGTATATCACGAAAAAATTAGCGTAAGAGTGATGATTTAGCCTAAAGTGTATGTCACTAGCCTAGAAATGTCACATGAGGAAAGGTCGAATAATGAACGTGTGAGGAATGGAAGGTCCATTTGATTTGTAAACCCTTAGCAGTCGAGTATGGACCGAGGAACTAAAGTGCTTCATAGGGTAGTGAGTGTAACACGTAGAAGATGTAATAGTGTAGTGTATGTATTGATGAAAGATGACCATGTGATGAATAGAATGTGTAAATTCACGGTGTGTAGGATGCAATGCTATATGTGTAGAATGCGTAAAGTGTATAGTATGTAATATAATATGTGTAAATAGAGTAATACTGTAGTATGTGAGATGAAATGTTTCCAGGCTCATATGTAATGATGAATAGTATAGTATGTATAAGATGTGTCATGTGAAAACGTATGGTATATGGGTGTAAGGGATGTGACATAAGATGTAGTGTAACAAAACTATGCATAGAATGTGATGCAATGTGTGTAGATAATATAATAAATGTATGACATGTGTGATATGGAGAATGTGATAAATAGTATGTAATGCTGAGCAATAAAAGGATGATGACTATTATGATGGATGGTGTATGACACACAATGTGTGATGAAACACAAAGCGTAATGCCTATAATGTAGTGTGTGGGGTTCATGTGTGGTAATCCCTCAATAGTCAAGTGTGAATTGAAGTACAAGAGTGTGTCATCAGGTAATGATGATGCTAGAACATGTGATGAGTATGCCTATGCGAGGATATGAATGTATGGAGAGATGCACCTATGCTAATATGATAAGAGGGGATTGTGTGAGTGCCATGCCCCCAAGTGTACTATGATGATGGAGATATATGCAGCGACATGAGAGGTGTCATACCATTATGGGCGAGTGTTTTCTATGTCGTGATAATAGAAAGGGCCAACACAATGGTAGGCCGAAGCAACAATAGGACCATGCAATGGTGGCAGAATTTGAGATGTATCTTGTTCATCAGTATGAGTAGTAGCTTTGAAAAAAGTGATTGGTTTTAGCTTATGTGGGGTTGATGACATTGTAGAAGACTTGGTAGGAGAAGAAGGTGGATTGATTTTGAGAGGTAGTTGCGTAATTTAACTTAGTAATGTTATGGATGACTTGAGAGGAGGCCAAGTTGCACCAATTTTTAAAGGAGGTTGCTTAGGTTGACTTGGTAATACTATAGATGACTTGAGAAGAAGCATTGTGTCAATTTTGAGGGGGGTGGTTGCTTAGGCAGTTCTTGACTGTCCTTAGAAATTATGGTATGATGCTCATTAGGCATAGATGAATCAGATTTAGGAACCCATTGAGGTGTATCATTTGTAGATGGGCATGCAACATAATGTTGTGCAATGAATAAGATAAAGCTCAAGATGTTTAAATATTCGTTGTAAAGCATATAAATCGTATGTTATTATGCCCAATGAGTCAATGATAATGGTAATATGGATGACCTTGATATTTTGCTAGCCTATAAGGAGGATAGTAATGAGTAAGCGGTAAAGTGATGAATTGATGACTAAGGAGCTCAGTAAGAATGTCATGTTGTTTACTAATATGGTCAAAGATGAGAGGCTCTGGTAATATGGCATGACTTGAGGTTCACTGATGTGAGCACATGTAGTAGACATAGACTCAAGATGTAGTGAGCCTGAGAAGCGTCCTTAAGATGTTGGATTTCAGATTTGAGAGATGTAATCGTGGATTATATAGACTGAAATTTATCTTGAAATAAATAATGAAGAGCTTGAATGGATTTGCAAATAGATTGATTGGATTTAGAATCGAGGGAGTCCTAAAAAAGATGACCAAAAGAGCATTGACTTGGGTAGCAAATATGTTGATAGACAGACGCATAGTCTCTAGGGTTTGTTGAAGATCATCTTTACAAGATGGGTGCATTTGAATCAAATGAAGCAACAAGACTTGACAGACATTAGAATCCATTATATAAAAGATGAGAACATCCCTAGACTGAAGGTGGATTTGAAGATCAAGTTCAGCAAAATGATTAATTAAAATTGTATATTAACCTCTAGTTAATCTAAGCTATGAACAATTGTAAATGAAGTAAATAAATGCAGTAAAGAAGTATGTAAATGACCCAAGCAACTAAAAAAATGGAAATAAAAACCCTAATGTGTAAGAGAGAAGAGGAAAGGACTTAGCTGAATAGAAGATGTTCGCAGGAATGTGCCACAGAGGTGATTATGGAAATTGAAAGCAGGAACGACTATGTAGGAGCCTTGAAAAGGATGGATATGAGTTGATTCTATGGATTGGAGTACCTGGAAAGGGACTCGGGTGCCTAGGGGTGCTCTGGTCTACAAAATGGGCGCCCTGGTTTGTACAAAAGCTCTGGTACTGGTTTTCATAGGTTCGATAGATGGTTTGAAATTCTCATTGTGTGTCGCATTAAGTTCACTACACTGCTTCAAACGGTGCTGATATTCCAAGATGAATAGAAAGACTTGCAAAACCCTAAACAAGCATCAATCCCTAAAAAAAATACATATGAAAGGGTCAAATTGACCTCATCTTCCACAACGGTGGTCTTACTAACTGAGCGTTGCACTACATTCCAAACCCAAATATAGTTGTGTGTGTGTGTGTGTGTGTGTGAAACATGCCCTAGGTTGCTCTCATGTCAGTCACACTTTGTGATGTAGCGAGCTAACTATGTGTAGAAAATGTAATAGAATGATGCATGGAATAAAATAAATCCTCCCCTATGTTGTGTGTGATGCAAATGTCCTAGCCTTGTGCCTTGTGATGGAGCTATGCAGATCCAAGTGATCTCCAATGCAATAGATGAATGCAACTCTAAGTTGATGATAGTAGTGACTAGTGCTTGGTCCCTCATTATGGTCTCATAGCTTTATATTTATAGGGTTCTCTTGAACTAGTTTCGTAATTAAGCCCGAAATGGTTGACCATTAAAAAGATAGAGACCTCAGATGGCTAGAAAGAGCCCAAAAAGAAGTGGTAAAGTCGAAAAAGGATTGAGGCATCCATGGTGGGACTAGTACTAGCCTGGGTGCCCTAGTCAAGCCTGAAATAACGAAAGATGATGAAAACTGACTGGGCATGTGTGTGGTGGAGGTCAGGAATGACGATATAAATCAAATAAAAATGGCCAAGGGATGGGAGTTAGTTAGTACCTTCTTCACTCAAAATCCTCTAAATAGTAGTATGAGACAGGGACTAAATATTGTCTAAAGTGCATGATTTTGTGTCTACACTCGCTATTAAGTGCACTTGCACAAGGGCATCCTAGGGCACGATTCTTACACACTCACCAGAACTACATGGAATCTGAGATGTAGTGCAATGCTTGGTTGTAAATTCACTATCTAGGTGACTGTTGAGGTCAGGCTGACTCCCCATTCTGCATCTTTCCTTTTTGGATTTGATGTGGTTTGTGGGTTTTTGTTGATGATATTTGTTTTACAGGTTACAAGAACCCTTGGGGACAAAGAGCGACACACATACGATCAACATGGAATATTTGCGACAGTTGTACGACACTGTAAAAATCAGATTCTGACCATTTACACAGTTACGAGCGCCTAGTAGCAGTATCCAGTGCCTATGCGCCCCTGTCCTTTCCGTGGGTGCCCATGTCTAGCTCTGTTCGTGGACCTCAAAATTTATCTTGAGCATTTGTGACACTTTTCACTTCATGTTCAACAATTTTCCCAGTCCAGAGCAATTTCAGATCAAGCATAAATCAACTAAGTCATTCTTTCTATACCTCTTGCTTAGGGTTTTATATTTACTTGCTTATTTGCTTTTGTCATATTATACTTAACATTTGTATATCATTGTTTACACCAGTTACTCTCCAATTAGGATTTAATAAAGCTATATATTTTTGTTAAATCAAGAAGCCAATCCGTTTACCATTTTTTATCCAGTGCAATAGATTGAGACCACCAAAACTTAAATAATTGAATCTTAATTAAGTGCCATAACGAAGATTGATCATGGGATGAAATTTTGAAAGTATTTTGAGTCCTCGCATTAACAAGTGTTTAACAATTTATTCTAGAAAATTATTACTTTTCCTTGAAGAAGCGGCTGTTTGGACTAAAAAATTGCCGTTTCAATCTGAAAAAGTCAAAATTTTGGTTTGAAAATTCACATTTTGAGTTCCTCTTGTAGCAAGATTTAGGCCTTTTTCTCTAGGAAAATTTGAATTTTACCTCATTTGTTTTTTTTTTGCCTGAAAATGTCACTGTCACTTCAGTGACTACTTATGGAATATATATTTTTAATTTTTATAATCAATTGGGGCTTGAGATGCCATTGTAGTGACTCCTTACAAGTTAACATTTTCATTGTTAAGTGAGCTCCCCTAATCTATCGCCGGAGCGATTGCTCCATAGGATTCCTCGTTATTGTTATAACCTCCAGGGACTTTAGAACCACCCAAATTTCTATTTCCAATTCATATGAGATCATAGATCGACAATGTAAACAAGTGAGCAGACTTCGCTATAGATAGATGCGAGAAAATATGTGAAGAGGATGTTGTGTTACTCGTGAACGGACGCAGCATGCGTAGAGATCACAACCCCTAGACCATTTGGCATCGAGGACACATGATCTTAATAAAACAAATCACAGTTTGAAGCAAGTCCTTGACAAAGAACTAATATCCACGGATAGAGATGACAAAGAAATGAAGACACTGTAAAAACTAGGACACGTCAAAATGAGATGTTCCCACACGACATAATTAAACAGTTGCATTACATAATTTCCCATGAGCTCTCTGAAGGAAAAGATGTCAATGATATAGTCCACGCTTTTAAAAATATCACGTTATCAATTCACTACCACCAAAAAAACACCGGTGTAGATCTGATGCAAATGATACGGCCATGCTAATGCAAAATGAGGGAAGCAGTTATTTAAAACAATAGCAAATCTAGAAACTTTTAGCAGATCCATCTAGTCGAGTGATGCATAGACTACAAGGAGAACATGATTGTAATACAAATCAAATCCAGTCAATGCACATAAATATTACTGCTCTGATACCAAATGAAAGAGTAGCAGCAGTCTTATCCTTGATTTGTAGGTAAATCATGACTAAAATGTACCTGTTTTATTAGGACAAGACATTGAAGATGTAGGTAGTGCCTCTGGATTCATGAAATCCAATTGGCAGGAAAGTAGCCGACTTTGGCAGCATGCAACAGTCAAGGAGAGCGACACATCCTACAACACTTTTTCAGACCTGTCACCTCCTTGCATGATAAAAACAAGCACATAATTTGAGATCTACAAGGATCTACAAGCGCTAACCACGTAAAACACAAGTAAACGTTGTAATTTAGCAGTAATTGGACAGTTTCAGTGAAAGAAATCTTTGTACGCCATAAATAAATATAAAAACATGACAGGGGATTGTTTTAAATGGAGATCTCTCCAATATAACCATCCTAAATTCAGTACCTTATGGGTTAAATCAGTCTTGCACGATGGGACAAATCAAAACCCGCATACCTGCTCACCTGACTTCATGCAAATTGACTGATTTGGAGCTATAGCTGTATCTTAATCGGGTTCAGTTGTATCTAGGAGGAAAATAAACTTATGCCTTCTGTTGTTTTGTGTTTTATGCAGAAGAAGAATAAGGAGATTCAACATTAGAAGGCGCTGCATTTGAGAATAATGTCTAGCTATGCTGATTTTGCTTTATCTGCTGTTGAGCAAATGTGCTGCATGCACTTCAACGTTTGCAACACATCTTATGGCAGATGTTGGCTCCCACCGCTACTACAAGGGGGGGTGATTTGAGACATTAATAGAGACAAAATTTGACTAAATTGTCTCAAATAGAGACAATAAAAAAGTTGTATATCGTCTCTATTATTGTCTTAAAGCGGGTGTCTCTAATATTGTCTCTAATTATTGTCTCTCAAGAGACAATAATGATTGATACATATTGTCTCTTAAGAGACAATATAATTTTTGTCTCTCTGAGAGACAATATCATTTTCGTCTCTCTAGAGACAATATCATTATTGTATCCTTAGAGACAATACAAAATACTAACATTTTGTCTCTTTGGAGACAATACTAATTTCAATTTTTACTGTCTCTCTAGAGATGATACGAATTTAAAGAATGAAAAATATGAATTTTAAAACTACACAATAACCAAATATCATATAGTGTAATCAACGAAGTTACATATCATCTATGATGTCAGAGTGGTTTGGTAATTAATTTTATAAATTAATAACAATTTGATTGAAATATTGTGCCCAATAAATGGGTCCACAAATATTTTATTAATATCAAATAAGATAAGATACAAAAGGGTGTCTGAAATCTGTTAAACCCTTGAAATACAATGATAAAATACAAAAGGGTGTTTGAATTCCATTAACCCTTGATATACAATATATACAAAAGGGAATGCTACACAAGCTCATTATACAGGGAGACATTGAGTTATTTCCTGATGAGCCTAACATGCATTGTGTTGCTTGTCTTGCTAGAATTTTCAAGGCTTACTTGCATGACCTCCTTACTGCAACATATGTACTCTCCATGGATAAGTTTCTTGTTGAAGAAATAAGTTTGCTGGAAGAGGCATAGGGAGTTAGTCTTCCCAACTTCTTACCTCTTTCTATTTTCCTAAACCTTCTTCAAACTCATGTTTATTCATTTTCTGAGAGGAGTAGAGATTTAGCTGTGCATGCCTATGATTATTTAGATAGAATCATATGTCATGTGATAGATCCCAAGCTGCACACCGAATTCAAGCACAACAATGAGATCTATGAAAATGAGCAAGGGGACTTTGATCCTGACATAAGGAGCTATGCATATCATTTTTTTATTTTTAACAAACCGAGATACTATTAAGAGTAGAAACTAAATACTCACCAAGAAAGATATGCAAAGAATGGTTTTACACAAGAATTAAAAAAATATAGAACTCACCAGTGCCAAATCTTTCTTCACCAAAAACAGACCACAATCCAACATCCATTAAATTTCCAAAAAACTTCCAACTAGTGGGCTCCTAATAGATGAGTAAAAAACAATAATCCTATTTTTACAAGACTCATAAAATAGTAGGAATAGGAAAATATGCATATAAGTAGGAGTAATTTTATACCTCAAAAAACTTAAGATTCAAGTTTTTGGCAACCACACCAAGTGCAACAGATGTTGGCATGCTCTTGCATTAATCATTACCAACAAACATAACATGAGAAAAAAAATAATGCATAACATGAATGATATCAATTAATATTTTGAGGCTTGGTAAGGTATTTAGAGGGGTAAACCATGAAAGTCTCAGTCAGCTGTCCTGTTTTTAACCAAACTTTTGAGAGGAACACATTTTTCAGACAATATACATCATTTTTATTGCAGTCAAGAAAAATAATGAATGATTGTGATATGGCTCAATAGTGAAAATGATTAGAAATCGATGAACTAATAAGTAATAACAATACATATTCTACACAGCTAGTTTGAACCACTAATGTTCAATGCTTGTAGCAAAGTGATATGACCAACAAACGCTCCCTGCAATTGCTACAATGTTGTCCAGAGTGTATGAAACTGTCAAGGGCTCGGAGGTTTCGTATGCAGTAGACCTCCAAAGAGTTCTGACTATTTGATGCCTTATATTAACTGGTAATTTGAAGGATGGGTATGCAAGATATCCAAGAACAATTCTGTAGAGTCCCTTTTTAAAACAACCCCTTCCCTGCTTCAAGCTTGTGTGCAAAGACATTTCATTTGAAATAGAGACCTCATGTTTCTGTGCTGCTTGTGATATATTTCGAGCTCCAAGAGACTTATACATTGAAAACAGTAAGTCCAACGATATCTCTGGATTGGAAGCGTTCGGATGCAATGCAAATTTGATCATTGTAGAATTTCTTTTGAATAATTCAACCAGTGTAAGACTGTCAGGAACAAAAGTTTCATTAGGACCACTCAACTCGATGTGTCTTTTGATAGTTTATATAGTGGAAAAGACTAATTATAAACAATTATAAATATAGTCTTTTGATAGTTTTATACAGTGGAAAATTAGCCAAGTATTACCTGGATAGTCTCTAAGATTTCATTAGTCTGAGACATAGAAGGCATCCTTCGAAAATGAAATGCACAGCTTGACTGAGTGCTGTTGGTCATCTAATTGTTTCACGTGCCTGTCCATCGCACACATGTATCTCAGGAGTTGTACACATTGAGCCCCTGTTTTTGGAAATTTGATCTATTTGGTCCAACAAATATCTGACAACACACAACCCTGCTGCGAGGGAGTGAATCTGAGATGCTTCTTTGAAAAAATCAATAACAACTTTTCGGGTTTCACGATTAAAACTAGACTTAAAGCACGCCTGTTACAAAACAGAGAAATATTAATCAACAAAAAGAACAAGTAGGATTCATTTATAATACAAAGTGATGAACTTCAATACCGTGCAACGATTTTCTCTCTGCACACTTCAACACCTCTTCCACTAAATTCTTGCCAAAGTTTTGTGTAAGAAAAAACCAAGACGAACTACCAAAATAGTATTAAGCTCATCCAAAATTTCAAAAATGTAGAATTCATCCAAAATTCCTGCAATCAAAATATGATTACATGTATCCATTCGTAAACTGAGCAGAATAGTATACAAAACATTTAAGACCAATGAAGGCAGGCTTTTATGTTAATATCAAATCTAGTGGCTATGGGTACAAAAAATAAAACTGTTTCTGTACACACAAATACTGCATTCTAAAAAATATATAAATTAATTAAACTGTCAGGCTTGTACACAATGCCATGTACATGAATTAAATACTCTACAGATCATAAAAAAAATCTTATTGGTCTTGATTTTACTAGTGCCCACTGATACTCCCAAATCCTGAATTTGTTGTTAATTATACTTTGTGCAGCAAATTTGAGCATATTACTCCAGTAATCTCTGTCATCTTCAAAAGAATTTGCTGCATATCCGGCCATGGAGATGAAGATCCTGATGTTGTTGATGATGTTGGTTTTGACATTAATGTAGCTTCTTTTTGTTTGGGATTATCTGGGAAATCCAAGAGAAAATCAGGTGGGAATGCATATGAGTCATTGTTGGTTGTTGGTGGTAGCAGTAGGAGAGCTAGTAGTGTTACTGCTCATGTTATGTTTAGCATAGATGAGGAGGAGTCAGGAGCCAAATCAGAGTCACTGGATATATTTGGAGAGGATGTGGAGGATATGAGGCTGGTATAGACTCTGAATCATTCTTCACATTTCAAATGGATTTTCTTCAGGCCACAGTAGTGAGTTGAGGTCATGGCTCTTCATGGAAATTTTGATGCTGCAACATCAAAGAAGAAGCATTCAGTATATTATTATAGACCTCATTTGTGTTGTGGTCTTGGAGAAGACTAGCCTGATCATGGGGTACATTATTAGTAATGTCTTGGTTTTCTAGTTTTATGCTAGATGACGTGTCAAGGCCATGTAGGGTGGATGTGGGTGAAGAATGCTTCAAATTTTTCATGACTTGGGCTTGGGTTTGAAACTATTCTAGAGCCTGGGAGAGTAGTGTATTGTATTCTAATGAGCCCACCTGATTCTCTGGATTTTGGGCCCAAATCAGAGACATGATTGAATTTTTGAGAGCATTAACATCTGGCCTAGATAGGGAATTTTCAAGGTGGGATCTCATGAGAAGGTCTGCACCCATTCTTCCTCCTCCTGCACTATGCTGCTGGATCATAGCTGCATACATCCTCATATATTCTCTGGTCATGGCTTCCTGTAGACTTGCATTCTCCCACCGAGCTGTCATGTGGGTCAGAGAAGCTGGACCCCAAAAAAAAGGACTCATGCTGGAGAAATCAAACAGATCCATTCTTGGTCTGTGAGTCACTGGGTCTATTTCCCATCTGAAGGAGACGTTTTTTCAGGTGGGTGTTCCAGTAATTCTTTATTTCATTATTAGTTCTCCCCGGGAGATGTCCAGCAATGGCAGACCATCTGCACAGGGCACCACCACCATCAATCAAACTATCTAAAATTGATTGAAATTTTTTACACACAATTCCTAAACAATCAATCATATTCGTACGTACAACCTGCAACCCAGTTAATGAAATCTAATAATAATAGATAATCCAACAAAATTTTGATGGCCTTAATGTTAGAACTAGACACCCATGTATACAAGCATACAGACTAATTTGACGTACTTGTTTCCCATAACTCCATGAAGCTAAATTATCGTCTGCTCTTCTTCAAAGGAAAACTTCCCTTGTTTTTTATATCAGGTCTAAGTTAATTAGTCCATCTCAGCCTGCAACTCTTCCCACACCTCAACAGTCCTGCAATAATTTCAAACAACTCTCACATTATTATTCAACCCAAACAATCCACCAATTGCAACAATTATTAATATTTTCCATTCCTGAAACAAAACAAAAAGAGAAAACCACCTAATAAACTAAAATAAGAAAATATGATATGTGAGAGTGCAACTTAAATGCAATGGAGGATATAACATTATGATTTTTTAACTTGGTCACCATATAAAATATATAATGACACTGGATAGGTCTGGAATATCTACTACTCTAAGACCATTGGTGAAAAAGTGTTTGAGAGAATTAGGGTCTCGCCTCCGCCAGTCAATCCAACAGCGCAAGACAGAAGTTGTAGGTAATCTTCTGATAGTATAACAATCTCCTGTGCAGCCCATCTATTGTTACCCATTAGCTTAGCCCACTTCCCTATGGGTGCTGGGACAAGTTTCGTTTGACCCTTACGGACAATGGTTCCTGAATCATTAAGCACCAGCAATGTTGAACATAAACCTTGCATTTGTTTAGAATGAATAAAATTGTTTACCGAAGAAAAAAAATGTAGAAAACTGAGCAGCACGTACAACAAATTCCTTATTTCTGGAGACGTGAACTTCTTCAATAAGCCCCTTGATGAACATTGAAATGGAAAGTTCTGTAATTTTAGCATGGGTGTTCAGCCATCGTTATAGACCTGCCCACTGATGAGCACCCAAATTTTTCATGGCCACTAAAGTATTTTTTTCGTACGAATTTGTAAGGTGCCATGCTTCTCAGCTCCTTATTCCATCTTATAAACCATTCAATGTCTTCTACTCTGTTGGAAAAATACACTCTCTTCTCACAAGAAGCAGATATGTCGCATAAACTTGTCCAAGCGACGTTGCATAAATAATCTTCATTATGATACTTAAACATTGGAAAATACTGGAGGTTGGCACGAATTCCTCTTTCCCTCCAGTATTCAGCAACAAAGCAAAGAGTTGAACATATAAATCTTCAGAAAAGCCATGCACCTAACAAGACGTCTTCGCAATAAAAATGGAGTACCAGTCATAAGTTACATACTGCACACCCAAGAATTACAAAGAAACTAAATTGTCCATGCATGAATGTATTATAAATACTCCGGTGGACCAAAGAGCATTGGGCTTTTCCATACCTTCTTCTATTGCTTTTTGCAGTATGTCTCTGAAGGTGGAGACTATTCGTCGAGCTTGTAAAGGTGTGCAGTATGCATTTTGGAGCTCACAAACAATGATTTCTTGTGTACTGAATCGTTCCTGAATACCATCCCGAACGCCTGCCAACTGAGCATACGAAGGAGGATAGATTGGCAAGTATTTGTCAAAATAATATGACCTGGAAGATGGAGGAGCGGATTCCACGCTTTTCACAAGATAAAGAAAATGCTGAACAAAAAGTAGAGGGAATACAGTCGAGAAATCCCTTTGTTCCACTTGTCATCCCACCTGATACTTTCCCTTGAGGACACCAGTAAAAATTCTGCCTGTATAATGAAGGGCAATCCAGTCACCATTTCCGTTGGAAAAAATGCGTAGATACCAGCATTGACTTTGTTCCTTGTTGTGGTAACTCTTTCTTCACGCGGGAAAGTGAGTGTTATCACCCAATTGTCCACCTCTTCTCTTCCTTCCACCCTGTTCTCAGCCTTCACAGGAAATCTCTGTCTCCACATGTAATAGCTGCACTCCCCGTTGGACTTGTTTGACAGCTTCCACCTTCTCATGACAGAGGTAACTAGAATATGTTCTGTAATTACCATTATAACATCTGTAGGATTTCCAGTGGATGGAATTCCATATTGATTAAATGTATGTGCACCCTATAGTTGTAATCAAGACAACAATATTCAAAAAAGTTACGATGGTAAAATAGAGTATATGTCCACAAAAATATAGCCAAAAATTCTCGTTCAACAATAGGTAACACAGGGAGTGGTCCTTTCCTTCACTATCAACCTACTAGGAAAGAAAAACACAATGAAAGAAAAGACATGCATTACATGATCCAAGGCAATAGAACTTATAGGAGGCACAGAGGGATGTCCATAAATTCCTCCAGGTGGATACACAACAGCACAGGGAGGGGCTATCGCATAAGGTGACAATAATGGCTAAGACCAGTACATTTACCACTCCATAATATTAGTTGAATGCTTCAACATCATACTTCCTAAAGATTCAGAATAAACACTGAAAATATAGAAAAATTATACTAAATTTATCTTTTTATTCTTTGAATGCAAATAAGGTGGACATGGATCTTAGCCAAATAAGATAGCAATCCTTACCTGTGGTGTAGAAGATGGCTTTTCCATCTTTGCCAGTGTTCCTCCTTCCCCTCCTACCTATGGTGTAGAAGATTGTTTTCCAGACTTTGTTGGGGTTCCTCCTTCCCTTCCCATAGCCAATTCAAGTAAGAAATTGATTCCAAAGTCAAGGAAATAATAATAATACATAGCTAATAATACAAATCTGATTAGAAGAAGCCTGCATGAGTTTGCATCACACATTTGTGAAATTAAAATATGGGATGGATTTTCATCACACATCTGTGAAATTAAAATTTCTTATCCACATTTACTGTACATAGCTATCAAAGGAATAGGAATGAACTCAGACAGAAAGAAAAGCTCAAGAAACAGATATACTAGCAAGCCTTGAAGTGCAATCTCCAAGAAGTGCAGTTTGTACTCACGTGCATGCAGGTCTTCAATATAGACAAGTTACTAGTTATGTTGAAGACACATACAATGTATCCTCGCAGAAGTTACTGATTTGATTGGTAAGGTATAATTCAAATTTTTACAAGTTCACTAGTATACTTAAAATTCAAATCATAAAACAACCAATAAGTTCACTGGTAATGAAATAGCCAATAATTCATAAAAAAAACAGTCAATTTAAATCTATTTAACCGGATAGGAAAAATGTCTGTTCTTTTTTGTCCTCTTTTGACGAGGAACTATAATAGATGGTGCAACATGATAATCATCCTGAACTCTTGTCTTTTGGATTTCTGGGTTGTTTTCCAGATGAGTTGCAAGAAGGTCAATCGATCCATTTTGTCCAACAACAAAATCATCACATCCTTCTATGGCATCTTCATGTTCACTGTCAGTTGCACCCTTTAAGGAGTTTGATTGTTGCACATCCTATTAAACAACATACTTTAGTTAATTAAATTACCACAACATTGATACTTAAATGTTATATTATGTCATCAAATACTATAATAAACTTACCTCAGATTCATGCTCAATGACCAATTTCTCCCCTCGATCTATCATATGTTGTCAAAGGCCTTGGGAACCATGCATTAAAGCATATTTCAAATCTTCATCTGAAGCTTCCTTTCAAAATTGGTGAACCTAAGTGTACAAAGACATTTTAATTTATCAAGTATCATTTGTCATCCAATACATTCAAGTCACCGAAAAAATATAAAAAAAATAAATGAAATTATTCACTTACCAAGCTCCCACGAATACTATTATACCCACCTGACCCCAATTTATGGGACCCAATACTTGACAACCTAGCTTGGGTAGCCTTTGTTGTATCTCGAAGGCGTCTTTTACCTCCTTCACGTGTAGATGGCATGTAGTTTGGATTTTTGAAGGACTTTCTCTTGAATTTGGCATCTTTGATAAGCTCATCCCATGTTGTTTGGTTAGTGATCCAAGCTGGTCGGGGATATCTCAAGTCATTTGTTAGCTTTGATCTTATTTTGTCTCTTTTAGAATGAATGAATTTCCGTGCATAATCCATTATGAAATCCTTGTTAAAACCGGGATTTCCAAACTCTTTTATGACATCTTCAAAGAGTTCATCTTTCTTAGAATTGGCTTGCTTTCTCCAATCCACTTGTATGGTATTTCCAAATAGGCATTATGCGCGATGAAATAGAAATTGGAAAAATTTCGACCCCATTTCATCTTTTAAGACATTTCCATCCGAGGTTAACAAGATTGTAACCTCTTTCTTTCCTTTTGTGTTCACTGTGGATATTGTTGCAGTCGTAGGGGTCACAGTAGCTTCCCCTATAGGTACATCAGGGGGCGTGCCATTTTCTTCCTGTATGTATAGAGCATGAATGTTTGTTAGGACTATTGTAAACCATGCAATATGAAAAATTGTTGTTATGACTGTTTTATAGCACATGAATGATAATTAGGACTGTTAGGAATATTTTATACATAATTAATTATCATAAGCATACCTATTCAGGTGCAGCAAGACCTGTACTTTCCAGCAATGTAGACTCCAATGCATGAATTTTCTTAATTACTTCCTGTCTAACTTCATAAAATTCAGGAGTATCTGGTAGGAGCGTTAAAATTTTGGCTTGTGATTCTATGATACTTGTCAAGGAAGCATGTTGTGGTGTTGGAGGGTGAATTCGGAGAGAACCCACACATGAAGGGTTACTCCTTAACTCTGGTGCTATACTATGTGTTGGCATGCTTGACGGAATTGGAATACTAAATGTTTCAATGTTGGATGTAGAAAGTATGGTACGGGATTTACTTCTCGGTGGCACTCTCATGTTAGGATTTTCTAGTGCATATGTAGAGGGCCTGCCACGATCCTTCAAAATATCATAAAACTAAATTATTAATAGTAAAAAAAAAACTTCAAAGTTGCATGTAACATTGAACAACTTCACTAACAAATGAATAATAACATATGCAATACTAAATTTCCATTTCATTTCATGTATCAAAAAATATATATATTCAAAAGGACCAAAAGGTGTGCATCTTCATATAATCTTCAATAAGGAAACATTTAATGAAACAAGGAAACATGTGCAATGTATGCATTGACATAGAGAAAAAACATTAGCAATCCACTCATAAAATATATCAAATTGTGTTATGTCCTTACAATGATTTTAAGGTTTACATTATGATTAAATAAAATCATCTTCATCTAACATTACAATTTCCTCATCTGGAGGCATGAATACACCATAATTAATGGGCCCCAGATCCACAAATAAATTAATACCATGGTTCTCATGATCTTCATCCCCTTCAGCCATAGGTAAATGATGATCAATAAACTCATCATGTTCATGTATTTGATCACCAAAATGTTGTTCTTGTCCTTCTGGAACTTCATCTTGTTCATATTCATCATCAATAGTCATGTTATCATCATCCTCCACTTGGTCATCTATGTCTTCAAGTGGATCTTCTACCTCTTCAATTACATCATGGTGCCTTCTACATCTTCGGAAAAGGTGACTCTTCATCCTCTTGGATCATAATCTATCACAAAGGACCAGCCAAGGTGTTCTAAATTTGGAACAAGAAATATTTGACTGCATTGGTTTGGAAACACATAAGGTTCAGAAGTAGATTCAAACCTCGATGTATTTATCATATTGAATCCATTCTCATGCAACAAAATAATTTTGTCAAGGCCCACTTCAATGAGCCTATACCATTCAACACGAAAAATAACTTTTTTAAAATATGTGAAATCAAGCTCTATTATATCCTCCAACACTCCATAATACCGAAGTGTACTCGTGATTGTGTTTGTGTCATATGCATGTGAACGACACTCCACTTCAAATGGTGCTGAAATTCCACTATCATAAGTTTTCCGCTTCTCATCGATCTTCCTGATTCGAAAATGATGACCGCTAATCCACATTGCTTTGTAATATGTTACCTAAATGCATATGTACATATTATCCAATTAGATTCAAGGACACAAAAAGTTAACTAAATAGTTTCAACGATAAAAAAATCTTTAGATTAAACAATATTCATCATAATACTTTATTTGTATATTACCTCCCCATTTATAGATCCTTTAACGAAATCTACTTGTTTTTTTGTCACTACTTTCATTCCCTTGGTTGCCTCATGTTCAACATTTGTCTTTAACCAATGTCCATGAGCATCTATCTAGCCATTTTCTTTTATGGCATGCAGGAAGTCCTCTATTAGAGTTTTGACCATGTCTATTATATATATCAGCCCATGCCTTCTCATCTTCTATTTTCTTTTGTTCAACATACTTCTCCATCCATTGTAACATAGATTTAGAGTTGTATGCAACATACAAATGCAATGACTCCCACTCCTTAGCATCTACAACAAAAAGTATTTAACTAATCATTGATCTAACCATTCTTTAAAGGATGCATCATACAATACTTAGGATTTAAAAACTACTACTAACATTTAAGATTACCTTTTATCCTCTTTGAAGTTCCTTGACCCTCTAGTTTTCTATCTCCAATGGATTGAGGTTGTTGATCACCCCATAATCTTGGAGCCTCCAGATGCAATTGAGGCAAGTACTCAGATAAATGAACCATGGTTTGAAAAACCATGTACCCTTCAACCATAGAACCTTCAGGTCGAGCTCTTTGCCTCACAAAATGTTTTAGGACCTTCATATATCTCTCTACAAGCCACATTGTCCTGAGATGGATGGGCCCACATTGTTCAATCTCTTCTACTAGGTGTATAAGGTAGTGCTCTTGAGAATTGAAGAAACTTGGAGGGAAACACATTTGAATGTCACACATCAAAAGAGAAACATTCCTCTTCCAATAGTTCAGCTCATCTGGATGTATCTCTTTAGATGATACCCACCTATAAATTTTAGTAACAAGCATTAACATATCACCAGTTATAATATTTGCAAAATATATGTTAAAAAAATTATAAAGACATTGAAAATGATATTTATAGAAGGAAAAAAATTAATTATTGAATAACAAATGATGGTTTATAATACCTCAAATATTTGGACAATTTGTAAATTGTTTGTGCGATGTCATGGTTGAAAGTGCTTTGTATTGCTGTAGGAAGCACATACTACACCAACATTGAAAAATAGTGTTTAAAATATATATTATCTTCTACATTACTAATATATTGAAAATTTCAATTATACTACCAAGAAATATAAGATATCATGAATTACCTTTATCCAATTATGCCAATCATGTGTTTTCATTCCAGAAAACTCTGAACCATCTCTTGTGAATACGGTTTTTAATGTCGCACCAAAACCAGTTGGAAATCTTATGGCACGCATAGTATCAAACATATATTGTTTCTCCTCTGTTGTAAGAACCCATGGCTGCAGGATCATATGTGTTATTTTCATGTAACCACATGTTTGGCATCATATTGACGGTTTTGAGGTCCTTCCTTAATTTTATTTGGTCTTCATTGTTGGTTCCCTTTAGATGTTTCCATAAGCACTCTGCCACATTTTTTCCAATATGCATTGTATCAAATAGATGAGCTATTGGGAGATGCTCATAATAATCTAACTTATAAAACTTAGATAGTCTTTTCATTCCCAATGGATAAGCTCTCCCTTCCTTTTTGTCATATGATGATTTCCACCTCAAAGGGTTCATCCTTTTTGGCCGCCTCCTTTCCTCTTCCTTTCCATTGAACTTATTTTTCTCATGCATGCGATAACGATGGTTTTGAGGTAAGAAGTGTCATGTATTCATCGTACACGGTTTTTTTAAGATCCTTTGATTGCCTAGATACAGTGTTTGGCCCACATGATGGACAACCATGTTTCCCTTTAGTCTGTAGGCCTGAAAAATTAGTATGGAAACCATATTTAATTAATGGGCAGCAACATAAATAGAATGATTACAAATGAATATGATAAATAGATTACCACAACACACAGAGAGCCCCGGAGCATCGTGAATTGTCCACATAAGTATTGCATGAAAAAGGAAGATCCTATCATTGCTAGGTCTCGATACATCATACATGTTGACACCCTTCCATAATTCACATAGCTCATCAATGAGAGGCTCCATGTATGTGTCCATATCTTTCACCTGGTGTTTTCCTATGAATAAAATGTGAATTAAAATTTAAATATATTCATGTAAATGTACATCATCTTCAAGAGAACATAACACTAAGAAGTTCATATACCTGGTATTATTAGAGTTAGTATTGCATGCTCTTTTTTCATTGCCATCCAAGGGGGAAGATTATTGTTAACAAGGAAAACTAGCCAAACAGAGTATGTTGTTCTAAGATCTCCGAAAGGATTGACACCATCCATTGCCAATGAAAGTCTTGCATTCCTTGACTCATTTCTTAAATCAGGCTATTTTTCTTCAAGCTCCTTCCAATCTTTGCTATCAGCCACCATACGCATGACACCATCTTGGCTCCTTCTTAGTGCATGATAGTCCATAAATTTTGCCAAATCTTTACATTTGAACATCCTCTCAAACCTCGGTGTTATTGGAATGTGGCGTAGAACCTTATAAGGAACTTTCTTGGACACTTGATCTTCATGATATCTATTGGTGAAACATATTGGGCATTGCTGTAAATTTTCATTTTCACCATAGTATAAGATATGGTCATTTGGACATGCATCATATGTTTTGTACTCCATCCCAATGTCTTTTATTGCTGAAGATACTTCCTTTTGTGAATGAGGCATCTTATTTTCCTTTGGAAGTATCTTATCTGCCAAAAGTCTGCATAAAACAACAAAAGATCTTTATATTATTCACTATACACAATATTCAAAACTTGAATGACATGGAGAGATATAGTTTAGAGGAGTTTAAAATATACCTCAAGATATTAGTGAAGCATGTATTCATCATTCCATGCATAACTTTCAAGTTCAAAAATAACATAAGTGTTGCCAATATTAGACAAATTTGCATTTGGGTAAAGAGGCGTCCTAGCAAGTTGAGTTAGGGGTGAATCATCAACTTCTTCAGCATATGTGTAGAAGTCTTGTAAAAATTCGTTCACCCCATCCTCATTTAATTGAGAAGTGGTATCACCCATATATGTGTCTTCTCCTTCATTGTGAGTGTCACTATCATCATTGTCATATGCCCTTTCATCAACATTATTATGAACTTGGATTGGCTAAACATTACAATATCATTTAAAATAGTTAATAATAATGCGATATGAAAATTTAATATTTTTTAATAACAAGCATTTTTGAAATTTCATTATAGTATACCTCTTCTATATAAACTCCATACTTCAACCTATGGATACCAATGAGTCGGCGCTTCTTTAATTTTCTATTTTTGCACTTTTCAAAAGTACAATATATCATTTCATTAAAATATTCATTTGTCCCTGGAGTAGGTCTTGTTACATGTTCATCTGAACATTCAGATGAAGATATACTATTTTCCTGCATAAATCATATATTCATGAAAATTATGGTCCTTGGCCCTTACTTATCCATTTTTTGTAAGCTAAAATAGGGTCCATTATGAGTGTTATTTAAGGTCTGAGTATTACTAAAAAAACTCATGAATATCATAATATTAATCTTCATTGAGATTCAATTCATTAAAAAAAAATACAAGTGGCAGAAAATGAAAGTACCTGTCTTTCCATTTTTTCCAAGAATAGTGGCTAATTAGGTAATAGTATCCTATAAAAAAAAGTAACACTCGTGATAATAATACAGAAAAATATTTTTAAAAAATGAATAAAAGTATCTGCACGTTCTAATTATTTACCAATATATCTAGGATGAAAATGTCATCTTATCTTACCTTATTGCACTAAAGCCACTCCACACTAACTAGAGCAAGAGAAGACAATGAAACTTGGAAAAAAGGAAAAGATGAAGAAATTAGACAAGGAAAAGCAATCTAATTTATTAAAAATGAAAACAAAATAGCATGAGAAGGTCCACATATTCAAAACCATGCTACAATAAGACCTACGATAAGTTACAAGGTCAACTTGGAAGCAAACTTGAATCTTGGAACTTATCATAGGTCTTTGTTTTCATTAGAGATAAAGTAGATTGCTTTTCATTGTCCAGTATCCAGTATCAATCCAATTTATACTCTACAAACTCCATCATTATAATATCTAATGACCAAATATGTGCCTTGAGAAGAGGCTTCTCTGCCCAAATGTACAAGTCATGAAATATGTTAATTCCTTTCTCAAATGAAAGGAGGGCAGAGAAGCCTCTTATCAAGGCATGTATCTTTTGATTATATATTATAATGACAAGAGATTATTCTACTTTATTATTGTGTTACTCCACTTAATCTTTTCAAATATAGCCTTTATTTCTGATCTTAGAATTTTCCAAATCCGAGAATAAGTTACAGTGTGCTCAGCTGTAATGTATTATAACATTAAAACTATACTAACAAAGAGGAACATTAATCAAGCCTAAAGATAGTTTGGGTCAGAATAGTAATCCAAAGAAAGTAGGAAAAATCTTGTAGAAACCAAGAAATATCAGGCTAGAAAGCATCCTGACCAGACAAATACTATGGAGAGAGTTTGTCCACTCTTGAACAAATAGATTATTCGCATCACAACCTCAACTATTTAAAAGAGATGCCACATTCTTTTACTCAACTATTGCAACTTTAGTATTTAACATTGAGAAATTGCAGTAAGCTCGTCCTCCCGGATTTGGGCAAAATATCCACTCTCAAATCATGATATCCAAGCTATGATATATAAAACACATTGTAACTAAACATATCATAAATATGTTTTCTGTCATATCCTGGCACCCATTAGAACCATAAATTGTGTAGGAAAAGATAGAAAAAAGGTAGAATTGTCATACCTTTTGTAGTATGGATTGGTACATGTTATTGCTGGAGACTTGCTAAGAGCAGAAGTTGCAGCAGGGACAGAGAATGAGAAGAGAGCCAAGGAGTGCATGGAAAGGGGATCTTTGGTTCTTGATGAAATTGTTTGCACGGTAGATCTGCTTCTATCTTTTGTGCATTCATCTCATTTTTTTGTGTGTTAATTTGTTATTAATGCTCTCTCCTTGATTTTTTGGGAGTATAGATGGTGAAGGAGTGGCTGGCACAAGAAGATTCACAAGAAAAGGGATGGCTACGAGATGGTTACCCTCGAAGCCTGTCACAAGCAGCAGCCCTTGAGAGTCTTGGGATCAGGCCAGATCTCTTTATTCTCTTAGATGTAATCTATTTTCTAATGACACTCAGAATCTCACTAGGAATTCAGCGTGAATATTAAGTAGGCTATAGATGGATTGCACACTAATACAACACAAAATCTTTTGGACTGAGATCTTGATCTGCACTGTGCAAATTTATAAACTGATGAAGTGACTGACAGCTCCTATGAAGCCTTGAGGTAGTTGCAAAAGATTCTATTACCTAAATGTTATATTGTTTTGATTCAATACCCTTAACTCTATGTAGTCGTTAAACAGATTCCATTTCCACTTAAAAATGAGTCTATCACCTTAAATCTAGACTGGTGCTGAACCTAGGTTTGTTGTTTTTGTAAAACTCCAGCTGGAACTCTGCAAATAGAGGGATTATGAATGAACTGAAATAATTAGCAGATAAAATAATATATTTAGTGTTCCAGCCAAAAATGCAGCGACCCAGTCGTTGTCTTTTGGGGTAGTCGAGTTGTAATGGTGGTGATTTGACAACCAAAACAGAAGTTCATGGTCCCTTTTAGTGGCCTCCACACAAGGCACACAAGTATAAAGCAGGTGTTCAGATATATAGTGTCTGGAGAATATACTAGAGTTGGTAGATCCACCTCAATTGCATGACATTCTATATTGTATGTTTGCATCGATGCTAGTCTACTTTCATGCATTTGTGCAAGAAGTCAAGCATATATATATAGTGTACTAAGTTGTGAAAGTCACTATGGGGTTACTTGAGAGTGAGAAGCAACCAGTGAGTTAAGTGCCTATTTGGAAGGCTAATAGAATTTGGGTATAAACAAAGATCAAGACTCGAGCGATTGTTTTTTCAAGATTATCCTCCGGCTGATGACGAGCAAAGTAGATATATTGTTGTTGCATCCCAAAACATGGACAGAAATTTCAATTGCAATATAATTAATTATGAACAGCTCATCCACACGTGTAGAGGAGAGAGCTTTAGGAAAAGATTAATTGTTGTTAACAGAAGGGACAAAGTATGGTAAATATAAATGTTTTTGAAGGTGGGCATGAGAAGCCATACAAATGTGTTTCAGTTGCACGTTTACATGGAGAAATTGTTAATGATGAGAAACGGAAAATTGTGGGTGATTCACATTACAGATTTTTAATTCTGATTATTTGTAATGTAAATTTTGTTGGCCACATGATGCTTAGCCATGGTGTTTGAGAGTTTTTCCCAGTAGGGGGTGGAAACCATGTGGCCCATCTCACATTGGAAAGCAGGGGACAAGAGAAAAATGCATGATTGATATAATGATACGGATTTTGTAGAATTAGATGCTTTCTGTCTGCTTGGGGTGCCCCATCATGATCATGTTGAGTTGTATAAATCATATTAATAGGTAGGTAGGAAGTCATCATATGAGATCCTTGAAGCAACAAGCATTGGCATTAGAGGAATCAATACAATGAGCATGAGCATTGCAGTACCCTCTATGTCTCTTCTCTCATCTCTTGTGAACCTGCACTCTCCTCGGAAGCATAAACATAAGCGGTCAAAGAGCATGCCCTCAAGATTGTAGGAGTGTCCAATCCTTACTTCTTTTCAAGACCATCTTGTAGGTGAGGTGCAAAGATTGGAACAGCAGGCGGAGTGTTCTTCTTCTTCATGTTTTGGGGCAGATTGGCTTGGCCAAGCACTGCAGGTGGTGGTCAATGCCAATTCCAATCTCTCACAAATAGACATAGATAGTGAGGGAATGGGGTGTAAGTGGATGTTTCAGATGCTACTAACAGTGAAGACTATAAGATCAAATCTGAAAAGAAATGGCCAGTGAGAGGGTAAGATCATACAGTTGTTCAGGCACTGTTGAGCTTAGAATTCTGGATATTGTTCTTGGCAACAATGTGTGGCTTGGGCTCTACAATTACTGCAATAGACAACATGGGTCAGATTGGAAAATCCCTGCAATACCCAAAAGAAAGCATCAACACTTTTGTGTCCCTTTTCAGCATCTGGAACATTTTAGGGCGAGTGGGATCAGGGTCCATCTCAGAGATACTAGTGCAAAAGTACTCAATTCCTAGGCCCTTACTGTTAATCCTAGTGCTGGAAATTGCATGTGTGGTTCATCTTCTCATTGCAAAAGTACTCAATTCCCAGGCCTTTACTATTAACCTCCTTATATATTAACATTAGAGGCCACAACAGAGACCAGAGACCTGCTTCAGATCCATACTATATAGAGCTCTCACCAAGCACAGGCATCGTGAATCAATTGCAACATGAAGTACTAAGCATGAAATAAAAACCTTTTTTCTATGTCAATTATGTGCAATCCCTCTGGTGTTTGGCCGATTAAGATCGACGGCTCAGAGCTGAAACGTGAACGACCTTTGCAGCAGCCTATCCACCGCGTACAAGTGGCGGGGGGGTTGGCTCTTTCCCATAGGGGAAACTCCGTTCGGTGTAATCAGAACCAATATAGAGCCCTCTGAGTCAGTATATATAGAGACCAACAGTGATCTCAGAGAGATAATACATCTAATGCAGAGATAACTCTGAGAAAAACTCATAGCGAGCCAACAACGAAAAAAAGTGGCAAGTTGAATCATAAGCACGTCCGAGTTGTGCAATGGACAGGGTCGAGTTTTACAAAGACTCAGAAACAAGCCATTCCAATCAGCGATGAGCTCGATCCCAAGCATAGCATGACTTGGTGAGATACATTAAACACACTCTCAGACATAGCCATGGTTTAACCGTATTGGGAAAGCACATCTACCCACTAAGGAATGCAATGTCAAAAGAATCCCCACGGCCAAATAACACCCGAGTAATAGAAGCTAATAGAAATAAACAGAGCTCACCCAAATTTTGACACAACGATCCAATTCGACCCTCAACCACACAATGAATCGCATGATTTCAATGAGAACAACGAGATAAACAACAAAAACTCCCAAACGGAGGCAGGTCCATTTCTTCTGTGTGCTCAAAATGATGCATTTTTGTTGAAGTCAATATGCTCCATTTCTTCTACATACTCAAACTCATGCATTTCTAAATTATTTTTACAGATTAATACATGCAATGGTTTCTATTGTGATAGTTTCGAACCCAATTCCATTAAAAAGCCAAAAATGTGGACCGAGAACTGGTCTGGTTGGTAATGTCATAAAGCTTTCAATGAGATAATTTTATTAAATAACCCTTTAGAGTCATAAAAGTAATTTTCATCTATATTGCACAGTTACAGAATTCAAATTTCATATATCCATTTACATTGTTTAATTATAGAATCCATATAGCCAATTCTGTGTTGACTCGGTGTTCATCTCCTCGTGTGTTATATTTTGATAGGTTTCTAACATTTGGAGGGAGGGTCCCTCGTAGGGCTACAGAGGATGTTGCATTTTCCATAACACGGTTTTTTCAAGGGGGGAACATTCCAGAACTATTATATGGTGAGTTGTATATACTTGAATTCTCTTGAACTCGTACACTTTGGGGTTAAATATTTGATTGAGTTTTTTCCTAAGAGTAGTTTATTAGGATTACATTAAATCTTTATATTGCAGTACCATGGAGGAACAAACTTTGGCAGGACAGCAGGAGGCCCATTCATTTCCACTAGCTATGACTATGATGCACCTCTTGATGAATATGGTATGAAAATCTTTGTCAATATGCTTTTCTTTCAATTACTGTTATTATTTCCTTCGATTCTATACAACAGTGCATATCTTAAATTCAACGCCCACCTCAACTTCTATTATAGGGTATATAAGGCAGCCAAAAAGGGGGCATCTAAAAGAACTGCACCAGACTTTAAAGAAAAATGAAGTTGCTCTAACCAATGGAGACATCAATAGCATTTCACTCGGGCATGACCTTGAGGTTTGTATTTTCATTAAGAGCGTAAGACTATTTGAATGTTGTATTAAGTAATTTTCTCTTTGGTGTTTGGAGCTACATGCACATAAACAAGGCCGAGTTAATCTCGTGCTATCTCATCTATCCCACATTGGTGGCGTTTCAACGCCCATATAGGAATAAATAGATCTAGGGTGTGTGCCATCACTAAGACCGGCTTCGGGTCTTTGGTGTTTGGAACTACATGCACATAAACAAGGCCGAGTTAATCTCGTGCTATCTCATCTTTAGAGTTCGTCAATCTTTTACAAGCGATCTAATTTTGCTCTGCTCTTAAAGATTGATTGTAGGAAACAAATCTCTTAAAATTATTTTGAGAATAATATCTGATTTTACTTAAAGCTAATGCTTCTAGAACTAGCACTATAAATATTATGGTGTTCAAAAAACTGGCATTTAATACAAAACGTTGTATCTGATATTCAGGCAACAATATATTCTGTGAACACTTCTGGCATGTGTGCTGCTTTTCTCAGCAATGCACGCCCTGGGAAGGATGCAACTGTACAATTCAATGGAAAGTCATATTACCTACCTGCTTGGTCAGTCAGTATATTGCCTGATTGTGAGAATGTTGTCTTCAACCCAGCAAGGGTTAGTCATATTTTCACTTTAGAATTTGTGTAATCACAATATGATTAAAGTTGCAGATCATATGGAGCTGTATAAGGATGTCTCTGTCTATGAAATACAGGTAAGTACACAGACTTCTTCAATGGGAATGGAGAAGGTTAGCCTGGAATCCCTTCTTCCTGTTGAAACATCAACCAAAAATACAAAACCATTCGTAAAATGGTTGTGGCACAAAGAACTTATTGGAATTTGGAGTGGTGAACATTTCTCTGGCAACGGCTTGTTAGAGCAGTTGTACACAACTAAAGATAAAAGTGATTTTCTGTGGTATACAAACAGGTATGTATCTGCCCTTATTAGCTATAAGGCTTATATGATGTACTTACATTTTAGAAAATTTCAATATGAACCTATGGGCCATGCCTATAATCTCATTGGAAATATCAACTGATTACAACTAAATTTTGTTAAGAATCCTTCATTGGAGATATTGATTTTGGTTGTCTGATTTTGCTGATTTTTTTGGAATTTGGAAATCTGTTCTTGTATTGAAACCTTAAGAGCAAACCTTACTAAAACTTTTAAACATCTTCTAAAATATGTGCTTCAAGGCGTAAAAGTCACAAAGGGATGGTTTATGATGCTTGATTTACTATTGTATAAATACAGTGTACATATTGATGAAGATGAACCCTTGTCAAAGAAGAAGACGCAAGTATACTTGCATGTTGAAACACGAGGGCATGCACTCCATGTGTTTGTCAATGGGAAGTTTGCAGGTAGGCAACAGCTCCACTGTTATTACACATTTTTGGGTTATTATGTACTATATTATCTCTTAAGTGGGGTGGGATTTGCAAACAACTGATGTAGTATGTTCTACAGGAACTCAAACAGGAAGTTATAACAATACTTCATTCACAATGCATCTTCCAATTACCTTGAAAGTTGGTACAAATGAGATAGCCCTACTCAGTGTGACAGTAGGATGGCAGGTTAGCTTAAACCTGCACTCCACAGTGACAAGTATAAATATAGGAAGGAAGTTTTTTTGCTTGCTAATATATCTGCAATCCAAAAATTCTAGAATCATTTATGTTTTGGCTTCCTGAGGAAATAGATATCAATGCATGTTTGCATAGAAAACTAATCATCTTTAATCTCAACTTCAATAAACAGAATTATGGACCATTTTTTGACACGTGGGAAGCTGGAATCAATGGTCCTGTCATGATACTAGGTCTTAAAAATGGCACAAAAGAGTTGACTTTCCAGAAGTGGTATTACCAGGTGGTTTTCTTGTAGCCTTGCTCCTGGAATTGAGTTGCTTCCCAGCCACTTTCTTAACCTTGCATTCACAGAATTATATCTATTGCTCTATTATTGTTAGGATTGATGATCAGAGACTGGTTAATAGTATGAACTGAACATATCTCAACATACTTTTCTATTTTACTGTTTTCTGTTTCATTCACACAGATAGGTTTAAAGGGCGAACAACAAAGTCTATATTCAGATGCAGGGACGAATGTTGTTCAATGAAATTCGGGAATAAATCCTCCCAATCAAACTGCCCTAATGTGGTACAAGGTAAATTTTCAATTGGAAATAATAAATATGATTCTCATTCTTCTTTTTCTTCGAGCACTCTCATTTACAATACTGAAACATATATTTCATTGGATTCTGTAGATGGAGTTCACTGCACCAAAAGGAGACAATGCAGTGGCTTTGGACTTGAGCACCATGAGTAAAGGACAAGCATGGGTAAATGGCAACCATATTGGGCGCTATTTTCCTTCATTCAAGGCTCCTACAGATGGGTGCTCAGATTCATGCGACTATAGAGGAACCTATTCCCCAGGCAACTGTGCCACTAATTGTGGAAAACCGTCTCAAGAATGGTAATAGGATTTACATGTATTATTGAAGCTGCCTTTGCACCTTGGAAACCACTAGAGAATATTTACTTTCTATGCTATTGAATGGTTTCTAATAGCATTTTGATGAATTTAACAACCATCTTCCTTGCTCATGGCTACACCCCACAAACAATGCCTTAGTACTGCTTGAAGAAATTGGTGGTGACCCATCTAGAATTTCATTCAGAACAAGACATGTTGATACTATTTGTGGTCACATTTCTCAAGATAGTCCTACTATGAATTTAATTTATGAGAAATCAGACTCCAGATATTGGGCTGAGCTATTAAATAAAACACAAAGCTTGTCTATACTGAAACTAAGGTCTCCCTGTTAGAAAAATCATTCATTGTTTATTGTCTCTTTGCCTTCCTGATCTTCCTGTCTAATACTCCCGTAGCAAGAAGTAAGGGCTCAAATTACATACAACCATGATGAGCTGAGACAAGTGCAAAAGAAGCATACAGATTGGGAAAAGAAAAAAATGGCAAACCAAAAAACCTAGAACCGAGCTATCCGAATGGCACAGTGGCAAGATTGAGTGGGATTCAACCTGCTCTCGACCCCTTAATCAAAAATCCCGCACATAGCTCATAACCATTTGACGCCTTATGGAATCCCCTCGAGCAGGGTACAGACGTAGGGCAGAGGAGTTGAACTTACCCATGAAGCAGAACAGTCATGGAAGCAAGACAAAGCCAATGATGGAAGCAACATAGTCGGGGGCATGAAACACAATCGCGGAGTAAGAAATGTGACTGATGGAAGCAACATAGTGGAGGGCATAAAGAACACCTAGTAGAACTATCACATGAGTTGCGACAAGAAGAAATGTGGCCTCGTGCACAGATACGAGCCACGAGTAGCAAAAAGCCAGAGGAACGAGCCCTTATGAACCAGAGCCACGAACCAGAGATAAACGTGCCCTCACAAACCAAAGTGAAATCTGATTTTTTATAACAACATTTTTATTGATATCCTTGTATATTTCTTTGAAAAGCAGTGCCGATTCTTGCATAAATGTAACCAATAAAACATTACCAGGATTGAACCATGAGGAACAGGTAAAAAAAAAACAGGGCAAAAGAAATGGATGCGGATACCTGCTCGCGGTCCTCCTCCTCGCCTAAGATCCGCATGTGAGAATGAAATCCCTTCCCGCCCAATGCAATTTTCCATTTTGCTTGCAACATTCATTTTTCCCGCAGTTTCCCCGCTTTACAAGCCGCTGCAAAAAAGAGTATTTTTAATTAAAATTTGTTATATTAAAGATATTAGCAAAAGACATGTTATATTAAAGGTATTAACTAGAGACAAAATTAGGAGGGTGTATTAATTAGAGACAAAAATATATTTTTGTCTCTAATTAATGTCTCTAAACACCCCTCTATGTAGTAGTGCACCCTGCTCTTTATCTGCCAATTCAAGTAGTGGCTGTTTTTATTATGACATTAGAAGTGACTTCCTTATATCCCACGCATGTCTTCAATATTTGTCTCTTCCACTTTCCTTGTGCCAAAATAAGAGCTTTGGAACAAGTATGACTACCAACCAAAGCACAAGGAAAAGTTATTTTTTTGGTTTGAAGTTATTCATGCAATGACACTGACATTAGAAATGAAATAAATCTGGGTGATGAACTTTTAATTGTTTTCATATTGTAATATCTTAGCACTAGAAAGGTGCATTTTTATCTTCTTCTTCAATGGATGCGGTAGTTACAGGAAATGCATATGATGAGTAGGTTAAAGATCCCTGAAATGTTTTGTTTTGCCACACAAAATTGTTGCTTCATGGATTGTGTAGTGTGCTAGAGCTCCACAAAATAAATATGATGAAATTGAATCGTTAAAGTGAGGACTAGCTTGTATTTTCCCACGGACTATGAAATGTCTAAAAGAAACATGATTATTTGCACTGCAAATGAATACAACATAAGCACAAAACGGCGTTCTTGATGATGCATTAGCTATTTCAAAGAAATGTACCAATTTATTTGTTTCATGGAATTTCGAGATTACCGGATATGCATAAAATGCATTCCTTTATTTGGTTGTAGAAGCTTTTAGGAAAAAACTAGGTGCCAGGTGCAAAGTCTGACTCTGTAAAATTTTCTAGTATCCTTCGAGCTTGTGCCAAAATGGGGACCATGGAGTAGGGTATGGTTTGGCCGCCAAACATCAAAGATGTTTATTTTCACCTGAGGATATGGTTGTTTGTGTAATGGTAAAGATGTATGCAAGAACAAGGCATACATACTATTTTTGTAAAAATAATTGGGAGAAAATGTGGGTTTAAAGATCATTTTCCGTTTCATTTGAAGTGGCAATATAGAGAAGGCACGTGGACTATTTGACAGAATGCGTGGGAATGAAGAACACAAAATGGATTCATTGAATGTCATGTTTACTGGATATGTGCAAAATGGATTTTTGGAACAAGGAATTGGAAACTCTACACCAAATGTGATTCGCTGGTCCAAGTCCGTGAAAAAAAAATACCTAGGAAGATGCCTCCAAATGTCGAAAATGGTGGATTTTCCTTTTTTTCTCTTGTACTAAATTCCGCTTTCATCATTTATTGCATTTAGAAATTAAATATTAATTTTTAGGAAATATAAATCCAACCAATGATAAAATGTTACTTCATTTAGTATTGTCAAACATAAAAAAAAATTATGACCTCGAAAGTTATGCGCATGGAGTGCCACACCCAAATGTACCACAAAACTGAAACTCTTTGCATGACCCCTGGTAACATGTAACACCACAGTGAACCTTAAATGATTTGTTGGAAATTATTAAACACACTTGCAAGACATATTCCTAAACCCTCTTAGCTTAATAGTCACTTGTGTGACGTGTTCGTCTTAATAAAACACGATTGATTTTTAGCTTACGGTTGTCACTTAGCTTGAGCGAAACTTAAAACTACTACCTCATACCTCTAGATTACTGATAAGAGGATCATAACCTACCTTCAGTTCAATGAAAACACATTCAGAAGCTAAATTTGCAAGTGGATTTTTGGGGCCCACTGGTCACTGTGCGATAAGAGCCATGTATTACAATTACGATAATTGGCCTCGAAGCTTCCCTTGTAACCGGAGCTCTGCTTGTCATAATCAACTTTTTTTTTCAGACATGATGAATTCTCTATATATGGGGGAGTAAGTAGGAATCATCAAACTTTATGAATGAACTTAAACCAAGTGTTTTCGAGACCCAATTTGTAAGCATTTTAGTTATTTTGGACTGTTTTCTCGACCTTAGCTAGAATCACCTTTTTGAGTCTCGTTTGACTTCTAGCCACACATGTGACCTCGTAATACCATTGAAATGCTATTAAGAATTTTATTGGATCTTGTATTATCTTGTATAAATGAATTTTGAAATGTATGGTGATTTTCTCTCTCCACCCTCTTCTCTCTCTAGAAACGACTATGCTACTTGATTGATTTGAAAACGTAAATGAATTGGGAAATGTGAATTGGTTTGAAATGAAATGATAATGGACATGAAAAGCAAATGGCTATGATATTGTGAAAGAAAAAAAATGTCTCTTAACTTTCCCTCTCATCCCTACTCTCTCTCTCTCTCCTTAGCACAAAAATATTAAGTGTAACTGAATGTGAAAGCGTGAATGCATGAGAAACAAAATATCCCCCCTCTCTCTCTCTCTTCTATTTAATTGAAATTGTTAGAAATGATAAATGTGTGGATTTATGCTTGAGTGTAGGGGAACTCCATACTCAGTCCTAGGACTAACGCAACATTGGTTGCAGGTACTCTGAACAAGAGGAACTTTCTTGATGTGATATGTTGAAATTAACAAGTTGTCACTGTAAAGTTATATTCATCTTGCAATACATGTATTACCATAGAATAATGATATGTATTGTTTTTTGAAGAATTATTCATTGTATATTTTGAAAAGGGAATACCAATGTGGCTATAGTTTATAGTTTCGAATTGGATGTAAAGTTGTACTCAATGTTGTACCTATATTATAAATATATTAAAGTAATCTTTTACTATGTTAATTATTGGTTTATTTCCTTAACACCCCAATGCTAGGTAGAATCTCATCTCATTAAAACTATCAAAATTAAAAGAATGAGTTATAATGCCTATTGTACTTGCTTCCCCCATTTGGGTATTTTTCTAGGGTATTAAAACATTGATCGTGTTAATAAAATACTCTGACCTCATTAATCATCTCCTTGTTTCGCACCTAAAACATCTTATTAAGGACCTTTACCTGAATATTTTAAGAGGTGGTGTTTTTACGTTGTGAAACCTATGTTTTTGGATGAGTGAGGTGATCATGTTTAGGTGTTGTAGGTATCATGACCATATCATGAATAAGTTAAACCCCTTGTGCGTAATTTCCCTTGGTACCCTAGTGGGTGGCCAAAGCCTTGCAATATAGTTGGTGGTTGTACCTACGATGGATCTCTTGTGAGATCTAAATTATGTGAGTGGACACTATGTTTTGAATTACTCGCATATTTACCCAACAATTGAAATAGGTCCTTAGGATAATTTTGAAATGCATAAGATTGTTTGGGTTATTTCTCTTTCAATATACACTTATACTTCCATGTCCAAGAGCATTGAAATAAGTTGTGCGAGGTTTTCCTTGTACTCTTAAATCCCTAAGTGTTACATAAGTGTTATAGGAATTACATTTGTTCCAAAATGATGATAATACAGAACCAAAGTAACCATATAAATGTAGTTAGTAAAAAGGGTAAAAAAGATTAAACTAAGGAATGACCGCTATGAAATTGGTACACCATTGAGCGATGTCAAAACCAACTAAAATGTCAAATGTGATCATAAAATGAATGTGATAAAGTAGAGCTCCATGAATAATACAAAAACCTGAGTAAATTTGAAAACCAAATATGATGCATGATCACATACTTTGTATGTATGAATGTGGTTAAACAACGATGCTAATGAAATAATGAAATGTAGCCTTGAGATTAAGATACCTTTGGTTGTAGCCAGGTTTTGTGAGTTAAGGAAATTGCACTCTAGTTGGACTTGTAAAATTTAGTAGAACCCTTGGTGCAGATAGGAATATATTAAACCTAGGATCACTCAGGAAGTAGAATTTATGGTCGAAACATGAATTAACCCATTGCTATTAGGAGTAAATCCTTAAGATGATGAAACAAATGTAGTTTGAAATGTGAAATTCGTCACTTGAATTCAAACAAAAATCTCTATAATGGGAACACATGTGTATTAATGTACCCTTCCAAATATGTTGTGAAAATATGAATTCCTAATTGGAGTAACGGATCATGAATCAAGAAAGATAAAATTTAATTAGTTAACCTACATAGTTGGTTGTAATAACTTGAAGTTGAAAAGAGTGTATTGTCAGTATCAAACAATGATATGAAATGAACTTGGGATAGGTCTTCTATTGATCTAGTAACCTTCCTTTTTTGTCTTGTGAATTTTCCTCCTTGTAAAAAGAGTATTTTTCCAAACCAAGTAAACTCAAATCTTTCAAACAAATCCTTAATTCAAATATTAGAAGGTGCATGTGTGTATATATGTTCCTAATCACAATCAAGCTATATAAAGTTATTTCCATAAGAGAAACGAGCAAATTCTAAAGGAACCACTATAGGTGAAATGTTAAACAAAAACATGCACCTAGTTGTAAAGGAACGAAGGGTCCCACGTTATTTGTTCTTTAGAAAATTAGAGTCAACCAAACAATTTTTGATAAACAAACCTTTAACATAAGAATTGAATATTAGGAGACTCATAGTTGTTTAAAATGAATTTATTTAACAAATGAGCTATGGATAACTAATGGAATTGGAGAAAGGAACCGACCACGCAATTCTCCGTTAAAGATTAATGCGTTGCAAAATAAAGTAATTGAAGTTTGACAAATAGGAAATTCTAAACCTTATGTGTTTAATATTGTTGAAAACTATAAGGTCATACAATGGAAACCTAAATGTAATGAATATGTAAACCATGAAAAGGCCATGTCATGGAGTATGCCTATCCTGTGATTCTTACTGTAATTGGGTTTGTTATCACCAAATCACAACACCCCTATGTTTATACAAGTGCATATACTTGAACTCATGGTGTGATTGGATAACATGGGTACTATCTCCAAGTTGTGGGACTTGCTACTTGAGATAGACCTCCAGAGAAAGTTGGTTCTTGCTTCTAAACTACCTGCCACAATCTACTCTAATGCAGGGGAAACTAACTATTCTAATCTGAATTTCCAAGGAACCAGGGAGAGAGAATGCATAAAATGAAATCCTACACTACAGCGGTGATACACCAGAAAAGGAGGGTGTGAGAGTAGTCTTCAAATGCGTGAGATACAGAAGCAAAGTGCACACTAGAAGGGGTGATGACAGTTCTCCATAATCTAGTAAAATGCATTTTTACAACAATATTTCAAACATACACAATCTCGATAATGGATCCCTGCAAGAACATAATAATAGACACAATATTCTTGTAATCAAGGTTAAAGGGGCAAGAAGAATGCAAGAAAACATAGCAGGGGAAGATACATCCACAAACTTGTATTTTATTGCTTCCTGGTATGCACAGTTCAATCGGTTACACGATAAGGGCCTGGATCACCATGCAAGGAGTCCACAACAAGGGCCTACAACACATTGGCTTCACAAAGCAATTTTGGTAGAGCTTTGATACAAAAACTACCCCCCTTACATTGAGCCCAACACTCCCATTTATAGAAAAAATGAGAAGAAAGAGAGAAGGGAAAATGGAAATCTTGAAATCTGTCCTTCAACCACTTGTAAGAGGCATTAAATGGAGTAAAATGATTATATATTACTTGCAAAAGGCTCCCCATATTGTCCCAGGTGCCGCAACAGAGAAAGAATGATGACCATGCCTCTTAATTGCACCCCCAACCACCAAATAAAACACTGTTATGAACCCGGCCACATTTTGTGAAAAATACCCACCAATATCTCATCAAATCTGAATTTTTTTGATTACTGTGCTTTGGGCAATTTGGAGCCATCGATTCCAACGGTACCAATTTTGTGTGATTTCGTTGAGAAATGCAAAAGTTATGGCCTTCTGAGTGCGGGCAGCTATTTTTGGGTCTGGCAGGTGTTTTCTGTCATTTGACGGGAATGAGCATTAACTGACTGGAGCCGAATATGTTTATTTTATTTAAATATATCTACCATTGTTAAAAATAAGAAATCTAGTTTTTGTGGCATAGAGGACATCGTGCTCATTCTAGAAAGTCCAATTTTGTGAAAATCGGAGCTCGGAGTCAAAAGTTATGGCCGTTTGAAGTTTCACGGGTCAAACGTTGACTTTTCTTCTTTATTGCAGCTATTTCAGAAAATCGTCCGATTCGCGTCCCATGCGTACTTCTGTCTCGGCTGTCCCAGACGAATATCTCCCGCATCGGCCGATCTGGGCTTCCTTGTCCCTTTTTGCGGCCTTTTCGCCTTTTCGCGTCCCACGCGTCCCGCGCGTACTTTTGTCCTGGCTGTCCCGGACGAAAATTTCTGAACTGAAATGGACTATCTTTCAAAAAATCGGCCGATTCGCGTCCCGCGCGTACTTTTGTCCCGGCTGTCCCAAACCGTGCGAAACAAAAAACTTGACGATTTTCCTTGCTTTCGGCCGTTTCAGTTTTTCGCATCCCTCGCGTCTCGACGTCCCAACTAATCCCGTGGACCTCCGGGGACAAAAATGTCTGACTTAGCCGATTTTCTTTGCATTTCAGCTCCAAGCTTGGTACGACGAACCTCGGTACGACCCAAACCCTTCAGACCCGAAATGCTTTAAAACAATCCTGCAACCTTATTTTTTGCATTTTTCCCCTTTTTTTAACTTGTTGGGATTTCTTCTTGGATGGGAGAGTTAGAGAGAAGCTGAGGGCCCCCCAAAAACATGATTTCGGGCCTTGAATCAATCTACTTGCTCAGGACTGAATAATTTGATGCATGTTATCAAAATTACCTTGAGGGTGAATTTTGGATAACAGGGTCATTGTGTTGGTTTACTTCGTTTGAGTAAGAGATTGATGTGGACCCTATGTTATCGTATTGTATGAGTGGGTTCATGTTTATGTAAGTTTCCTACGTTATGTCAAATTTCTTTATTTGGATCTTAGGTGGTGTTGTGTAGCGTGCAATTAAAGTAAAAAAAAAAATTATTGAGATAATTTTAATATGGTATTTTGGTGTTGAAAATGTGGGCATTAGTGAAAATGAGAGGTCTGTTGTGATGTTTTTTCCTATAGACAGAGGGAGGTTACATGATTTATATTTTATGCCCATACCATTCAAATAATGGAGCTTCTAATCATGAGCACACTACAATGAAGAATGCGTTATGTGACACCATTTTCCTTCGTGGATTACATTTTTTCTTGTGCCATTGAAAGTAGTGCTCCTCCTAGATGTCTCATAAGGAAGTTTGTTTAATTCGTCCCAAATCATTTAACATCGTTCAAGTTTTTTAATAAAAATTACCCATTGGTTTGCTAGGTAAAAAATGTATGGGATTGTTATGTTTTGTAAGGAAAGTACGACATTATTTTGTTTTTTATTATAGTCTCACTTTGTTTTTGTAATGTCACACTAATCTCATTTCATCTACCCACCATTGAAATTGACATATACACTAAAATGTTTTATGTAAATACAATCAAAACTGAATAAAGATATGGTACCCTCATGCTTCATACACTTTGAGAGATCATAGACAATGTGGGTATAAATTGAAGGTAGAATTGATCTCATATCAATGCCTAAAATGTGTTTCTTGCAGAGGAATAGTTGGTGGAGTACAAGCCCTCTACCATATCAACAAAAAAAAATGTTCTGTGCAGTTGAGGAATTCATGCCTCTAAAAGAAACTCATTACAAGAGGGTTCTCTTTTTGGAGTGATGTGAACAAAGTAAGCTTTTTCCAAGACATATTTTGCTGGAATTTTGAAACACTTCTCACATTTATACATATTTGATAACATTTAGTCAACACCAAAGATGGGATTATAAAATACATCCTTCCATGTAAAAGGTTAAATGGAACAAAATAGGTGAGAAAGATGCACTCTTTGCTATATTAGCAGTGAAATTATTGGTGGTCTGCACTATATGGTTTGTGTCAGTATATAATTAAACATTGTTCAAGTGGACCATCAAAATATTGACAAGAGTGCTTACCATGTTCTTTTAATCGACATTTTCCATACTTTTTTATTGGCTTTATCAATGTTTACGCCGAAGGCGTTCTTGTAGTGGAGTCGAACCTTTTGATTCTGACAGAAGTCAGAAATCGGAGGGACCAAAATCCTCCTTGCAGAGGCGTTGAAATCCAACGGCGGGTACCTTGTTTAACAATATTTCAGGCACGGGAGAGACTTGTAATCATCTGTTATGCCTCCTCTTTCTTCCGCCATAGCCCAAACAAATGAAGGAAGTAAAATAAATTCTTGCGGCTTTCTTCAAGTCTCCGCCTCCTCGCGCCGCCTCAAATTCTTATTATGTGCTTCAAAACAGCCTGCTTCGTTAACAAAGGTTTGAAGCTTTTCATTTCCCTTCAGCTGTGTCGAGCCTCCTTCACCGTTTGCTGCCCAATTGCACTGTGCCCTTCTTTCGAAAATCTCTACAATAAAGGAAACTCCAACGTGGCGCAACAGATTTCATCACGTGTCAGATACGAATATGAATATGAATATCCATGGACCGTCTGTGCGACTACGATTGCGCATTAAAACTACCAGGAAGCTCTATAGACCATGTGGATGTCCCAAGATCGTCGATCGCCTTCATCTAACGGCCGTGAAGTTTCTATCATGATGTGCTGTGACGTCCCTAAACTAATACCACAGTTGACGGTATTGCGAAAAACATAAAAAATTGGCGTCATCATAAGAAGTCCTTCTTAAGCACGAATCTACGTTCTCCTCACCGGTAAAATTAGAACTATAAAAAGGAGAATTCGAGATATTTATAATAAATTGTAGCAGTAAATACTAAAATGACAACCAGTAAATTCATTGTTTCTAGCTAATGTAATACATATTTTGTATTAAAAGATATCCCGTATATTATCAATTGTTCCATTAAACTTGTCATATAATTTCTGCTTATTTTGTTTTTACCTAGTGCCTAAACCATATGTAATTGTAATAGTAAATTTTTAATGGTTTATAAAATATTGGTATTAAATTATTTAAATATGATAATTATTAAAAAAATAATATACCTACCTAATTTGTGGGGTATGGCCGTGTAAAACCTTTTAAGTTATATATATATATAATGTTGTAATAGATTATTTAGAAATGTTATATTATATGTTACAACTAAAAAAATTAATTTTTTTAATATAAATCCATAGATATTGTAATAAATTATTAAAATTATTTATGTTATATGTTACATTATTTAAATTTTTTAATATATATCAATAGATATTGTAATAAATTGTTTATGTTATACGTCATATTATAATTATTAATATAGGTAAATAAAAAATAATTTAAATCAATATTAAAAATATTATATAATTATTTATTTAATTAAAATAAATATTTCACAATTAAAATTTTAGAAAATTCCTAACTTTTTGAAGGCCAAAATATCTAATTTTTGATATAATATGTTATTTCAAACTTTTTATTCATTAGAGCGAGAAGTTATCTAACTTGAGTTAGAAACTATCAAATTCATTGAACTTCTATATCGATGTGATTTCTACCATGTAAAAAAGATCTAAGAGTTTATTACGCCGTAAGGCGTTCTTGTAGTGAAGTTGAACCCTTTTATTCTGACAAATGTCAGAAATCGAATGGATAACATTAATCCTTAGAGCGTCGTTGAAATCCAACGGAGGAAGTAGATAGTTTATGGTTAGGTGACACGTCCACCACATGCGGTCGTGGTGTCTTTCCCTGCTCAGGGCCGTGTCAGTCCTCTCATGCATTTCGGCGAAGTGTACGAACGGGTTGAGAGTTCAAAGCTCCAAAACTTCATCAATCTGGAAAAACAACGCATGGAATTCATGAGGGAAATGGAGATTCAGAGAATGCAACTCTTCATGCAGACGCAGGTGGAGCTGGCGAAAATGAAACACGGGAAGCACGGAAACAATACCGGTAAGTAATCCAATCGATTCACATTTGAATTCCAGCAGAAATCTCAATGGGTGTTAGCCCTAATTAATGTCCATTTTTCTCAATTAATCCTACAAATTCCAATTTTAACCATTAATCTGACAAATCGGATTTGCCTCTGTACTACAGAGCATTATTTGTGAGGGCGCCATGATACTCTGGTCCTCAACATGAACTCTTTACTGGCAATTGTCGGTTCCAAAAATCGATCCAACCACGGTTCAGCGCTTAACCATGGTTGCCTCATGGGTTACGCGGTTGTAAGGTGATTCGTGCGGCAATTGAATTGGATTGCTGCGTACATGGGGCCCATGGAATCTCGTGGGAGCCGGCTCATCCTGTACAGTTCCTTCAAATTCATTTCATAATCGTCCTGCATTGGTGATTCTGTATTTGGGATCTTTTCTTCTCGCCCTCAATTGAAGCATACAGACATTATGTAAACGTTTCAAATCTTTCTTCTCAAGGTTGGTTGTATCATAGTTATTTCTATACTTGAATTGCCATGAAATGTGGAACACGTTTCAAATTTTATCTTCATCTGTTATTTATTATGAACGGAAGCCCATTCTGAGCTTTTTGAGTGGCAATGAGAACAACCTTCAGGTCATTTTTCATTTCCCACAGTTTCTATTTATTTGAAGTTTTGTGTTTGTATTTATGATTTCACATTCTTTTTTATAAGGTTCGTGTTTATATTTGTGATTTTTTCCGTGGATAAGCACTTTTGATAGAAGAATCAATATTCATTCCATTCACTTCTTTTTTCCTGTTTTATCCTAAAAAGAGGGTAAAATCAATCTCATATTCCAACGGATCGCACGTAGAGATATAGATAACACAGATAAAGCTAAAGGAAACAGTGTCAAATGTAAGCTGCATGTAACTTGTCCTCAATCCTGCAGTTTGATTCAAAACATTCAACTGTAAACATTGATGTAGATTCAAAAATTCCATGACAGAGATAAAAAATATAATTTAGCACGGGAAGATACAAATACAGTGTAGTTATTGTTTCCATCTTAGCAATGACATTGTTAGTTGTTAGCTCAAAATCCTCAAATGCACAAATTTACCACCCTCCCTAAGCTAATTATTTTCTGGGGCTTGTTTACTTGAACAGGTGCAATTGGACTGAATTTCAGAAAGATCCTACAACAGATCAAGCCAACTTTATCAGAGTTGTTATCATGTTGTGTGGGTGTCATGCATGTTGAATTGAACCATGAGGAATTTGAGCCTATGAAAATCAAGAACCAATTGCAACATTGCATTCTGTATCACCTGAGCCTGTCGCTGACAATTATAGATGTTGGGCCACAACAACATTGCATAATAATTCAATTAACTCATTTCTATTTCGAACTGTCAAAGGTAAACATCACTACTTTTATTTATTAAGTTTTTCCTTTACATGCATTCTTTTCACATACTAGCCCTTATTGAATTCTAACTATCTTTCATATCAGCTTTGTATTATTAACGAACTAACACAAGTTTCTAACTTCATAGATAGAAACTCTTGAATAGAGGATGATCTAAGCTTTTCCATGTTCCAAGAGTTTGTTGACTCTTTGAGTTCCAAGAGTTTGTTGACAATTTTTTTTTGAATTTTTGTTAATATGCTTCAATGGCTTTTTGGTGCCTTGTTTTTCTTTGTGATGGTAGAACCAGGCGGCACAAGGTTAGTACTTTTGCTCCTCGGTGGAAACTCTTGGTATTGACTGTATTGTCCCATTATCCCTCGGATGTTGGTTGGGGTTTTTATTTCACGTTATTCCTCTTGTTGTGCTTTCATGCATGTAAGTATTTCTTGAGAAAAAATTGCTTGAATGAGATTTGCAAAATACATAAAGATGCAATAAAATATATCAGAGTTTTATTAACATGTTTTAGTCACATCTTGGAGACGCTGGAGACTATGGAGAAGTCACTTGTAAGACTTGACAACAACGAAATTTGGAATTTTTTTAACAAAATTGTTATTTAGATTGTATTTTGCAATGCCCAAACTTCTCTTTCATATTTCATTGTTGCTTATATCCTGTATCAACAATGTAGTAGTAGCTTTTGGCATGCCCAATATTCATAGTGAAGTGCTTATATATACAATTGCTTAAACATATCCTATTTATGTTTTGTTTTTTCTTTGCATGTAAATGTAAAGCAAATTACGGAAAAAATCTAATAAAACTCCTAGGATCCCTTACGGCGAAACATGGAAACATTGCGAACTCCATTGCCATGAGGGTTGTGGTTATGGTCTGTGTATTTATTAATGCAGCAATGGATATTGTCCTCTAACATTTTTTTGTCATATTAGTTACGAAGATTGGATGCCTCAATAAATAACCTAAGTACTTATCTACAAACTAATTTATATTGCTGCCCATCTGCAATGTTTCAGTTAATGTGAACTTATAGCCTGCAGTGGGGAAAAATTTGTAAACAGTGGTTGTTCCAGCGATAGAACAGAGGGCCAAGATTTTCATATCCGGTTAATATTGTGTAGTTATGAAGAGTCTAATCAATCTGGGTCGAAATGCCAATATTATAATCATATTGGGAAATTTTGTCATATTGGTTTTGATGACCCTGGGGTTTCTTTGCTATTACTGGAGAAAATACTGCAGAGATAGGGGGATGAAAAGGCTGCTAAGATGTTTTATATAGAGAAAATGGTGTCTTCGGCCTACAGCCGCAATATTTCATAGCAAATCCATGAAGAAAGTCGAGGCAGACTGGTTTTCTTGCATGGGCCGAAGCAGTTTGAGGTGGAGGATCTTCTCCGAGCATCTGCTGAGATGTTGGGGAAAGGGAGCTTTGGGAGTGCCTATAGATCTGCTCTTGAGGGTTCGTAAGAAGGTAAAAGAGGCTATTGTAAGTAGTAGGAATGATTTTGAGTAGCGTATGCAGCTGCTAGGGTGTCTGAAGTATGTCGATCTGGTGAGCTTGAGGGCTTATTATTATGCTAAATATGAGAAGCTGCTTGTTTATGATTATCATCCCAATGACAGCCTTTGCTGTCTTCTTCATGGGATGAAACTTCAATGTTTAGGGCTTATTATTATGCTAAAGATGAGAAGCTGCTTGTTTATGATTATCATCCCAATTGCAGCCTTTGCTTTCTTCTTCATGGTATGTTATGCACATTACTTACCCTGAAACTTCAATGTTTAGGGCTTATTATTATGCTAAAGATGAGAAGCTGCTTGTTTATGATTATCATCCCAATGGTAGCCTTTGCTCTCTTCTTCATGGTATGTTATGCACATTACTTACCCTCAAACTTCAATGTTTCCTCTTTATTGATTGGGAACTTTTTTTAGTGAACACCCACATGTCTGCACTTCCATTGAAACACTGATATTTTTTACAGGCTGCTTTTAGCTCTGTGTACTGATTTTCTTAAGGTTTGATAAATTAGGATGGGTTATTCCTTGGCAAATTTCAGGTGATCACCATCAAGTTTAATGGTTTCTTTGCTTCAATAGCACTATTTCATCGATGCAATGTAATATGTGCCATTCAAACTCAGGAAGATGTGATCTTCTGGCGGAGTACTGTTCATGGAAAATGAAAACTAACCTTTTTTGTTGGCTAAAAGTTGGCTAGATTATCTTCTTGTGATGGTAGTTAACAGTGGAAAAGTGATTATATCTTCGCGGGGTAGTAATTAACTGGAAAAAATGATGAGACATGGTGGTTAGAGACCATTCTTTTCTATGCACTGTTGTTCTCAAGGAACCATTTTTTTATAAATCAAAACAGTTTGAATGGTTCATTTAGTAGAAGTACCCATCACCCTAAAGATTGAATGGCTCACCAGACACTCTTTAACGATTTGATTTTTTGATTGAAGGCTGAAACATCTAGAATGTGTAATTTAGAGTTGTTTAAATAGGGTGCTCGAAATCATTGAAGGATATCCATTCTGCTAAATTTATTTGAGTTCATTCCTTTTGTATTTTCATGGATGACATGATGAAACAAGTTACCACTATCACCGGATCTCTCAATAAGTCGATCAATAACAGTTCACAAAAACTATCACTATTAAGATTGAATCTACATCTATTGCCTCTAAGAATCATTTTAACATGGAATCTTTATTTGGAATATATGTTTTCTTAATGATTATCACTTCATTAGAGGCCATTTCTTAGCAGCATGAATGGACTCTTATTGTCATTTGGAACATTGTTAATGTTGTGTATGTCTTTATTGGAGACCATATTTAGTGAGCTTCCCACTAGCACTCACATTCTTGAGATGATGATAGTCACTAGTAGAGTTCCCTCTACAATTAAAATGTCTTCCCAACTTTGGTTGCAGAACCTTTAATAAGTATTGAATCCTGTGAAGCCATGTAGCTGTATTATTTTGAGCCCGTGTTGTATTCAACATTGAATATATGGAAATTGTATTTATTAAAAAAAAGATAGTAAATTAAACATACATTGAAGATAAACTTTTAATGTTCAGAAATGTTGTGTGTTTTGCAACAACAAACATGGGTCCAAATAGATCACCCTTGGAATGGTGTAAGCTAATGAAGATAGCATCAGATGTAATAGTAGGTTTGGCCTTTCTGCACCGTTTAGGAATGGTACACGGAAATCCCAACATTGAGGAAGAAATGGTGGCCATGCTTTAGATTGCATTGGCTTGAGCCCTTGAGGAAGTAGATGAAAGGCCTAAGATGAACAATGTTGTGAAGATGATCCAGAACATTGTAGGAGATCATCACGTTTCCATCGATTCTCCTCCTCCTCTGCCCTAAACCACTTGCTATTGAAATGATTTTGGAGGGTTTGGGGAAATTTTTTTATACATGTTGGGCTTAATGTAATGCTTTGAAACAGGCTGGGATTTTGTATTTATTAAAGCCCTGTTTCGCATGGGTATTATTAATACCTATTTAGGGCAGCTGACATAACTACTGTGAACCCCTGATTTATATGCAGATTTTGCATGCATGTGTAGTTTTCAGCCGATTTTGAAATGGTATCCTCACATATGAACGGGGTTTGCCAAAGATAACGATTTATGTTTTCCATTCTCGCATCTATTATTGAGTGCAATTTAGTTGTTTGGAGTTTAATATGGGACATTGGTGTCATAAGAATTTCATTTTCAATCAGAAATAGTATTAATAACTTTATTCTCATGTTGGTGGCTACAAACTCGAAACAAGCATACCTTCACAATTAATATAATAATCCCTTTCTTGTAGGTAATTATTGGTACAAGGGTTGCTTATACCTTGTAAACTTGGTGCAAAGAAATTACATTTATATGAGGCAATTTTAAAGCCCATTGGCATAGTGATCGTAGCTATAACACTGACCATGTTTCTTGGTGATAAACTTCACATTGGAAGGTCTAACTTCTAGCATTCTTTAGATTCAGCTAACTTTTACGTTTTGACAAGCAGAGAGAGAGAGAGAGAATACATTATAAAGAAATATCCCATAACATGAATTTTCTCCTTTTTTGAACTATACTCTTTATTGTCAAGTCACTATTCAAGGGTACACTTTCCCGTTTATCCACAAAGTCACTTTCCTCTTCCTTGGTCTTCTCCCGAAACCTTCATCTCCCTCTCTCTTCCTCTCCCATTGTTTCTCTCCCTCCAATTAGACTTCCTCAATAGATCCCTTTCGGCGTTTCCATCGTACATTTCACATACGATTGCTAGTTTTAAAAATGTTTGAAATGCTACGCATACTAATATTTAAAAAAATGTTTCAAATACTACTCATACTAATCTTCTTGGAAAGAGGGATTTTTCCATATTTGTCATTTCAGCTCTATCTTAAATGTAATTGTGACAAAAATAATTTGAAATATTTTTGTTTTAAAGAGCTTAAACTTTAAATTGGAAGGTCCATCCTATCATTATTGCGGAAAGGTAGCAATCTACTCACTTCTTATCCACTCAAATTTAAATTAATACATTTTAATCTATGTAAAGGTGTTATATGAATTTTAAAGAAGTTTTTTTTGCTATTAATATATAAAAATTGTAAAGCTATTAATATATTGTGCTATATTTATTATCTATTATGATAAATATTTAAAAATATGTGTCTCTATAATTCATTTTGATGTTGTCTTTCATTTAATTTAAAATATCATGAAAACAAGAATTGTGTTTTTTATTTTAGATGTACAAAACCTTTACTTAGAGGCAAGAAGTTTTATCTAGTATATTGAAAAAGTGAAAAAACTTCCATCCAACTTTTCACTCCTGACCTAGGAAGGATGGGATGTTAGTTTGGTTCATTAGATTTGAAACATTTCATGCCTATGCATTGTCATCAAATTAAATTGTAAACATTTTGGATTTGTATGATTGTTAACATCTTATATGTAAGAAAGTTGTGGTTGTTATATATTTGGTTTCTTGAAAATAATACCATGATATTAGCATGGGTGAAAACATGCATTCTGTAACACCCATATTATGTTCAACAAACTAAGTATTTTTTTTAAAAACCATTTAATTAACTTGATGCCTTCAAGGATTATCAACACGCAGCTGATTAATCCATCATACAAGAGTTTACAAAATCCCTTAAGTTATTTTTCCTGCAATGATTATCATCATTTACAACAACTACTGAATTATTCCAGCATTAATTAAGATTGAGAATCCATCTAGACAACCTATGATAATCATGTGCAACTACAAGGGTTTACAAATCCTTCTTGATCCCCCTTCATCACTATATATGAGCCGATATACATTGTATATCATTGGTTAAACCTTCTTATAGGTATAGAGAATCATGTGCATCTTCTTAGTGTCAGCTAATAAAGTATACAACTACTTCACTTCATCTCAAAACACAATTTAAAGAAGAAATGGTAAACATATGACACAACCAGTCACTTGCATTACTATGGCCATAGTTTTGGCATTGCGCAAACAAGCCTAGTTTTGTGACTGCACATAAGCCACTTGAAACCTTTCTTCCCTTCACCAAATAACCCTCTCAACATAGTCATCTAGATTCATTTCCATTGTTTTAATTTTTAGTTTAGAGTTACTCAACTTAAGTAATCATTAATTAATAAGTTCAAATACTGAAGCTGCATATATCATAACTCAACATTCAGGTCATGCGGTTCATGTCAGCATCACTTTGGGATCCATATAGGAAAATGTACGTTTACGTAATGACCAAGTCATTATTCATTCGTCCCTCTCCCTGCAACCATCTTGAACTGATATGGGTATGAATCACATGACACAAATGTCATGTCATGATTCTTGCCTTCGATTTTTTTCATATGCTTTAGTTAACAAAGTCTTATTAAGTTATCTCAAACATGTTAGAGGTATGAAATGATCAAAAAATAATGTATATACCCTCTTTCGTATGATCATCAACTATCACGATCCATGATCATTGTTTAGGTTTAGATAAGTAAAAGACTTAATCCATTTCAAAACATTAATTAAGCATCATTAATGTCTATTAACATATACTAGGTTTGCTTTAGTTTACTTAAGACAGATAAGTACATATGTACCATTTCATGAGTTTTCAATGTACTTTTGTACTTTGTTACATAACATCATATCTTCTTTCACATTGTAGTGCAGTGGAATCAGGTTTGTCCATATAATGTTTATACTTAATATTAAAGATGTATGTTTTTGCTATTAAAAGCAACAATACATTTTCTTTAATGTTTCATGCTTATACACAATCATTTACTATCTTGTTTATAAGTAAACCATATATACTTAATTTTTTTAAGTACGTATTCATATGTTCTTGCTTGTGATACTATTTTCGTTATGTATTCATTTCATCGTAACATCATTTAGAAATAGTTATATTATCACAATAAGTATTTATTCACAAAGACCACTTTGTTGTTAACAACAATAAAAAATGCCTCGAGACACAGTCATGATGATCTGAAAAAGCACCTTTATTTCCGTAATCACAATAGATAGAATTAATACACAATCACAAGTGATTATCGAAGATAATCATATAATAAAACATGCACACTACCTTGTGAAAATTATAAGTATTTTCTTCATTTTACTACAATCAAGTACAACTCATTTATTACATTCATATGAAGTATTACCACAATAATCAAAATATGTCAGAAACCAGTCCTTTATCCATTTCGTAATACTTTACAACTTGCAAGCTGAAAAATGATAGTATAAACATGGTCAGTTTAGAAGAACTGGCATGATTACACAATCCTCTGCCTAATTGTTTCAATACAAAGTAATGGAATAACAACTGTCTTGATTTAATGATAATAAATTAAGTATAATTTATATAGAAAAACATATAAACTCAAACACAACGATCCAAATATATTAAATAAGTCCCTTTCATTAACAACTTATTTATATTACCAACATAGATTTATAGCTTAAGCACATGACACATCCAACAAAACCACTTTCTTCTCATCATCAATAAAGTAAAGCTAATGTATCTAACATATTATAGTCATTCAACAAGCTTACTTGTTGATACAGATCATAAAGAAGAAAATATTTTTCCTTCGTAACCCAAATTTTGAAGATATTAACTCATATACAATATTTTCATAACATACTTTCCCTATCAAGAGTATCTAGCATAGCTAGCTATTGTTTTCATCTATAATACCATTTGCACATATTTCTTCCCCTATATAAAAGCACATAGCCATAAGTTTATTGACTAATCAATAATAAATAATCCTACTGAGTATATAACCAACATCAAACCAACAATCCAACATTACTAATGATCATAGTAAATGAGAAACATTATTCCCAACATTCCCTTATTACTCATGAGTAAACAATTTACAAACATGCAAGACATCATCTAACGGGTAAACTGTTGCATTGATGCTTACTTGAATAAAGCATTGCTACTTAGGCACAAGATTACATAGTAACCTTTACCCATACCACTATTCAGTATCCGATGAAAACCAACAATCCTATTTCTTTCAAAAATAGGATCAATAAAAATGACACGATTTCTCTTAAAAGAAATACCTTACCAGAATTGAGAAGTCACAACTTGATATCACCAAAATTATTAAGGTAAGTTATAAACAAGTATCATCGTCGAATGAAGGGAGAATTATCGACTGTATATAAGTAGTGACAGTCGTATTTTGGCTCACAAAGAGAGCATTTAAACAAGATTCATTCAAGTACGGATGTACAAATTTTTAATAGACACCATATTTTCCCAAAATCAGTTTACATTGAGACATAAAGTGTCTAGGTCTAAGAGTGAATAGGGTTCGTAACGAACCCATCTTCTATATAGGCATGGTGACTTAAATGTCACATGTTCACAACCAACAATTTGACATCTCATATATACAAAACTCCATGAAACTATACACACAGTGGTGAAGGAAATACCTTTACGGGTTTTAAATCAGTAAATAATTTTTTTAACCAGCAAGAAAAAGAAAAATAGACAACACATAATCAAATAGTTTGAATGGGGTTTGATTAGAAAAACAACATGCATCAATTTCAACCTTGCTAAGGATAAAAAATGCAAATACCCATTTCATGTTTTGATGGAAATATTTATAAAATAAATACACAGGTTGAAAACATGTAATGCCCATAAAAGCGGCACACAAAACCCAAGACAAAACTCATTAATAACTTAGGGGAAATTATGGTAATTTTTTTTTTGTTTAAAACAAGGTCTCAAGGGTGATAAGAATTAATTATGGTCAGATAATTGTGCATTTTTATACTTCTACACATTCATAAGTTAATCAGAATTAAATTAATAATTAAATATTATTAATTAAGTCCTAGGATTCATTTCAAAGTTCAACCCTCTTCTAGGATTCTGTTAATCTGTATTTTATAACATCGACTAATTAATCCCGTACTTTAACCATTTAAATATCACTTAACTTATAAAAGGGCCATATCTAATTTACCTTTAATTAAATTAATTCCCTAGGGTCATAACCTAAGACACCCATGCACAATATAAATTATTTGACCTATAACCATGTGTCATTTATTTAATTGTTGGTCCACAAGATAGGGTTACAACTTATTCTAACTCCCTAATGTTCTAAGTGGACCCATTCACCAATTAATCCATTCATTTTAATTACAACCCATTCCCATAAAAATTCAACCACTTACAGTTGTAGGATTTAACACCCACCCTTAGATTGACTCACTATGATCCCTTAGATCTTAGGGTTTCACTTTAAGCCCTAAAAATCCTTATGGAACCTTTTTGTTCCTTTCTTTACCCTAATCTTTTCAATTTTTCTTTTTTTTTTTGGTTTTTTTGTAGGTTTCAAGGGAGGAGCCATGGAAGCCATGAGAAGACTATAGACGAGTTTGTTTGCTTTAACTTGGGTTTTCTCATAGCTGGGGTATATGTATATTTATATGAAAAAATAGGTCTCTCTCTCTCTCTCTCTCTCTCTCTCTCTCTCTCTTGTTTTGTTTATCTATGTATTTATTTATATGGATCATATACTCACAAAATAATTAAAATGAAAAGGGAAAAGCAACACATAACCCATGGTCACATTTTGAGGTCATCCTCTGCATGGGAACCTCCTAACAACTCAACAAGAACACAACAATACAAATGACACGAAGTTGCCAAGGTGAATTTTTTGCAAATGCCCAATATTCCTCCATTGTTGGTATCCTAACCCCCTTCTTATTGTCGTGATATAATTACCTGTAAATAGCCAAACAATACCCCTTCGGCCTCCAAGCCGTATCAATACGTCATGGAAATAAAACACATGTAAAGCATCCATCATACAATCCTCAACATACATCAAGCAATAAACACACACACACACACACACACACACACACACACACACACACACACACACACACACACACACACACACACACACACACACACACACACACACATATCTACCAATTGACATCATCATGTTCGTAACTAAATCATCACCAAAGTTAGGAAATTCTATCAATTATTTATAATTTCTTAACATTTCAATTATACTATAATCAATAATTTACAATTATCAATAATCCAATTCACATTCTACGACAACCATGCATTTCCCTACATTTTATGTAACTCATTCCTACTAGATACACTCAATAACATATTACCGATCCCTAATATCATCACATTACTAGTAATTTACGATACCAAATAATTCACATGGTTAGTCTAGTAATCCGAGTACAATCATCATTTTCAAACATCCCAAAATGTTAGCATAAAATAAAATAATACTGGGTCATCATCAAATATTGAAAGATCTATCTATGTTTGCTAGGAGTCCATGCAATCCACAAGGTGAGTCACAGCATATTGATGATAAAAACTTCTATGTCTCTAATCATCAATAATAAAAATCATAGTAAGGAAAAATTCGAAGAGGAGTGGACACTACAAAATGTATCTAGGGTCATGGATCAAACAAAACTTACAATATAACCCATTTTCGAAAAAACCGTCTAAAAGGAAACACCCAATTTTAATGATCTTACCGACCACAATGCGATTCACATAGAACTTTGATTATCATTAAAACCACCCAGAAATTATTCTATTGATTCGTATGAAAAAGTAAGATGGAGTTGAAATTTAGAATATATCTACAACTCTCTTAAAGAATCTCCTCAAGATCCCAAGCGACTCAGCCACCAGGTTAAGTGGAGAAACTCAAGAAATTCGCTAAGTCAAAAAGTCACAATTTATTTCATCAATTTAAACAGACTTGAATGCCCATGAATCCCAAATATAAGCATCTGCAAAATTAACAAAGAAGGCCCAAAAATAGCTCCACTAAAATTCTCATAGAAACCATCATGCATAGCTCGAGAGTGAACTTGACAACCAAAACAAAATTTGGAATGAGTTACATTCCGCTAGCTTCTCCATAAAGCTTCATAGTTTTTGAGGTATTCAATGTCTATTAGTTCCTACAGAGCCACGTAGTGGCATTAATTTACTACCACCACTGTCCTCCATTTCTCCCTCCAAATTGTGTGGGTATTTGAACAGTTTAAACTTAATTAAATCCTCAAATACTAATTAACAACTTGCATGACAAAGTCAATAAAAAACCAATATTATCATATTAAAGTGGTGTTTGTCGATCGGTCGAAGACTTTGTTTAAAAAAACTTAATGTTAATCCAATGTGCATGGTAGGGTCAATTTGACCACTCGAGCTAACATTAAAATGCCCAATGAGTATGGTGAAGTCCATACAATAAAATTCCAACCAAGCCAACTAATTTCCTAAAAACCCTTACTTACCAATAATGGAGTAGGAAATATTAGTATAAACAATTTAATTGCTCATTAGAATGGTCTTACACTAACTGGATCAATAATAACTCAATGAAGCTTGATTGGTCGAAGGCAAGTTTTATACCAAAAAAATTACGAACCATAGAATAATGATATCCACACATAAACAATAGCAACTAAATGTAATATGATCAAGCTACAAAATAGTTTAATAAATAGTAAAAATAAAATAAACCATTTTAACACTTAGTTGTAGTACAATAACTTATTCCTCCTTACAGATGTAAGTATTACGAAACCAACATATCTTTTACGTTGACGACTGTAATTTACCGGTTCTAATTGAAGATCATTCTATTGTTCTACAATCATTGATCATCATCATATAAAGAAAAGTTAGTAACTTACAACATTTATCATTATTTACAGTTATCAAGATAATACATTATAGCTATGTATAAATCCATCTTATTCGCAAATCATTATTTCCAGCAACAAGATGAACCATAAGATCAATATAAGGTACAACAACTAAGCAATACACTAATGCCACAAATCATCACATTCAGAAAAATAAGTAACACAACATTTAAAGGTGAACTTCAACAGGTACATCAATCCAACTGCACACTGATATTGTGAATCATTTCCCACCGCAAAGTAAAATAACCTCATACAATAAAGCAAAGCCAGAATAAGTTATGACTGTTAAGTATTTTACGAATGATGGACAAAAAGAGTTATTGCATGGTTGCACATGCAACTACACATAAGTTTGTATATCATTTTCATGATATACATATGCACGTGTAGCTGCATACTTAGCTATGTAACAGGGCTTATCCCCCCCGCCTTCGTAAACCATTCAACATTTTTCGACTTATCCTTTCGACGAAACAGACTGAAATTGTGGGATGTGACACATTCTTTACAAAATGTGGTGCCATGGTGCAGTAAATCATATTATTTTATTTTAAACATGGTTTGATGATGTAAGTTAATTACAATATATCCATGTATATTCAACTTTGATAAATGTATACACCCAAAATGACTATTAATCATGTAAAGACATTAAGAAATAGAATGATTTTATTTGATTTATATATTTTTGTGAATATATTTATGTAATATGGAGTTGGAAATTTATAATTAATAGTAAGAACAATTGACTAAAATTTTGACTTTAATTTGTGCATTTATTTTCAACCATTTTATGGTCTTGAGTAGGTTTGTATGGTCATGCTATTAGACACTAACACCAGAACAATGATGTCAATGAATAGAAATTGCATAATAACAATAACCTCAAATGGTGCATTACTATATAATTTGCTCAAATAATGATAAATTCTCTAATGTTTCCTTCTTTTCTCAAGTATAATACATCACTTATCTATTTATAGTGAACTTTGAAGTCAAATTTGACTGACACCTAAAAGGGGAAAGGATATGAGTTCACCTAATTTTAATAGTACCTAAATAATATGATAAGTTTAAACCAAATTACTCATACATAGGCATGTGTAAATATTCATAAAATAATGCTAAATAAAGACTAATGGAACATTGTTTAAGTGTACACAAATCCCCACTTTGAGGCTTGTGCTTGGACACAGAGTAAATGGTGTAAATTTACACTTCAACATAATTGACATATAAAGGAGATAGAATGGATACTATACATCCGGGTCTTTAGGAACTAAGCCACTAATTCTTTGAACTTGCAAAAAAATTATCTTTCTTTCACAAACATTGGTAAGATGTAAAAAATTAATGATCCTCAAACCTATTGGATTTTTCCTATTTTTTATTTGGACCTTTTGAGTTCTAATTGCGCTCATGTAAATAAGGCATACGAGATCGAGACGATAAATTGAAGGACACATATTAAATATTATTTGGGTGGGAACAATTTCAACTGTGGAATAGGTGGGACATGAAAGTATTTATTCCTTGCATTTTTCCTTCCAACTTTCCATTCATGTTTTCTTCCTATCTAACAAACTAAATGTAGTCCAATATTAACACTTGACCCTATAAAAAATAAAATTAAAAAATAATAATCCCATTTTCTTAGAGTTCCCCTTTCATCGAGTTATGTAACACCCTATTGTTGGGACTCTAAAATTAACATACAAGTTAACGACGTTGAATGAGCGATCCTTCCATATGGATAAAAAAGATGCAGTATAATGTTTTTCTTAAGCTCAATACCATTTTTTTTTAAGTTGACATGTTTTTGAATGCTTATTTCATCATATCCACTCACCGTCCCCAAAATAATCTCTCCTTATTTTATCCTTTCTTATGTAATTATTTTTACAAAATTTAAACATCATATCTACTCATTTATCTATATATTCACCTCCTTAGTAATATGTTAAACTCATTTAATTAATTAATTAGTAATATGTTAAACTCATTTAATTAATTAAATAGTTTAGGTATAGAAGTAACTTTTCTCAAGTAATATAAATTTTATTATAAATATAATATTTTAGGTATTACTGGTAATTTTTAAACCCATTTTTTTATTTAACCCATATGTCTTACCGTGTAACATTATATTTTATTCACCTCATAAATAGATTATTATAGTTGTGTAACAATTTTTTTATTTTCACTAATTTTTTTGTTTTTTATTTCAGGAATTTCACTCAGACACTTTTACACCATATATGCAAATTTATTTTATACCATATATACAAATGTATATACCTCTTGGCATAATTAAATGCAAATATACCTCTAAAGAATTCTTTTAAATTTTCCAAATGGTTGTTGCCATTTAATGGGGTTGGTGGTCTAGATTAGCCACTTTCCCCAACAAAGATTAGCCATTTAATACGATATGTTTTATATCATCGCTAGTTCTCTGTGGAGACCTTCCAGTTATAATATTCCCTGGATGGAATTGATGGCATAACCTCTTGATCTCATTAACTTAATACTTTAACCGATTATTTTTAACCTTAACCTCATATCCCATAAACTTAACGCTTTAAATGATAATCTTAATCTCAACCTTCATGTTTGTTACTTTCATAAACTGATTACCATCTCCTCCTGATATTTCAATGGTCATAAATACAATCTCCAATTAAATTTATCAAATGGTTGATTCATTATATTTTTATGAACACGTCTCTCAAGCCAAAATAATTACTTACTAGATTATATATTGAAAGTTTGAACATTTCACTGTGGAACGAGCATCATAGTGACCAAGGTCTCTTTTCATGGAAATAATTCTTTTGTAAAATATTATAGAAATACTGTAAGCCGGTTTTCTTCCCAACATGCTATAAGATTTACTTCCCTATTGTGTTCTTTAGTTCTGATTTATGTTTCGTCAAATACGAATTTTGTCTTTCAGATCATTAAAAGATGGTTTTGCTTTGTAGATCTTGGAATGTCACAGGAAGGATGGATTTGAATTTGGAAACACTAACAAGATATTTGAAAGCACATCTACAAACCAGATATGTAAATTTTTTTCTTGATAATAATCTGGTTCAAAGTGGAGATTTTTTTAAAATACATGTACACCTCGTTCATGATAGATCTTTCTGCTATATATGATCTATTTCTGATCATTATATCTGTAGGGTTTTCATTAATTGATGCCAAGACTCATAAAATTCGTATTGCAAATAAATAACAATTTTGCAATGTATAGGATTTGTGGTTGCTTGGAGGCTGATTAGACAATATGGTTGCTTGGAGGATGATTGACTTCAAATGGACTTCTTCATAGCTATTTGGCTAAATTCCTCTCTCTATTAAGGGAGAAAATTTGACTTGGGAGGATTTTTTCCATAGATGGACATTTGTAGACCCATAGGCCTCTTTTCCATGGTGGAAGAGCATTCAACTTGTAAATACTTCTCCAAAAATTAGATGCACCTCTCCACAAACATAGGCTACTGGATACCTAAACACTTCTCCACAAAGAAGAAAATTTGTTATTTATTTTAGAAGATTAATTAAATCTTCATAGTCAGAGCTTCGGCTCAAATTACAATTAAGTTGTGCAAGCAGATGTGTATTCGAATCTCATTCACATACAACTCCAATTGTGTGCTTCTCATTGTGCATACTAAAGAATGATAATTGCTGCTAATTAAATAGAAAATAACTCTCCCTCTAAACTCAATTGTGAACTGATCTAAAATAGAGCAAATTTATAAATTTAAACTCCAGCTTTAAATCTCCCGCATGTTGTGCATGCATAAAACATATATCTTTTGTTTTATTTGATTTATTCCTAAACATACACTTAACCAAAAGCTACAGACTGCTTCCAAACAAACTGCAGTTAACTAAATTTAACTTTCCTAAAGATACGGTGGAAATTATATGTTGCACATGCATATTTCCAACAATCCCCCTTAATTTCAAACCTGTAACTTTCACTATTCTAGAGCTGCATTTGTATTTCTAGATCTGCCATGTGCAGGATCACAAACTCCTAAACAACCTCTCAAATATTCGAAAACTTCCTTTGTCAAAGCCTTTGTAAAAATGTCGGCAAACTAATCTTCGGATCTACAAAATTCAAGATGAATTTCTTTGTTGTTTACTAACTCTCTGATGAAATGATACCTCGTATCAATGTGCTTGCTTCTCTTATGAAAAACAAGATTTTTGGACAACGCTATTGATGAATTGTTGTCACAAAAAATCTACGTAGCTTTCTCTTATTTTTTCCTCAAATATTTTAAACCTCTTCTCATCCAAACAAGTTGACATGTTGCTCTTGTTGATGCTACATACTCCACTTCTACTGAAGATAACATGACAATGGGCTACTTCTTTGATGCCCATGAAACCACTCCCTTTCAAGGTGAAAAGTATAGCCGGATGTGCTTTTCCAATCATCTATACTTCCAACACTATCACTATCTGTATAACCAATGAGTTTGAACTCATCTGAACTTGAATATAGAATTCCATGATTTCTTGTTCCATTCACATACCTCAAAATTATTTTTCCAGCTTGCCAATGTGAATCTTTTGGATATTCCATGAACCTTGATATGAGGCCCACACCATACACGATGTCAAACATTGTGTCCGTCAAATACATAAGACTTCCAATCAAATTTTTAAACAATGTTGGATCCAAAAATGATCCTTCATCCTCTTTTCTCAACTTCAAACCTACTGCAACTAGTGTTGGTGTTAGCTTACAATTCAACATGTTAAAATTTTTCAAAACACCATTTGCATACTTTGCTTGTGAGATAAAAACTTCACCTTCTGATTGTTGGACTTCAATTCCCAAAAAGTAATGCATAGGACCAAGATATTTCATCTCAAATTCTTTCTTCATGGCTAATTTGAATGACTATGTAGATCTAGATTTCTAGTAATGATTAAATCATCTATGTATGAACAAAAAATTATAATCTTACCTTGCTCATTTATCTTGGTGTATAAGGTAGGCTCACTGGTGCTCCTACTGAAACCATTCTCAATCAAATAAGAATCTATTGTGTTGTACCAAGATCTAGGTGCTTGCTTGAGACCATAGAGTGTTTTCATCAATCTGTATACTTTTCCTTCATGAAATTCAATCTCATAACCTTCTGGCTGATTCACATAAACTTCTTCTTCAAGAAAACCATTCAAAAATGTTGATTTTACATCCATCTAATAAATAGGCCATTTGTTTTGAACTGCAATTGCTAAAACCATTCTTACCATATCTAAACGTGCTACTGGTGAAAACATTACATTGTAATCAACTCCATATTGTTGCGTAAAACCTCTTGCTACCAGCCTTGCTTTATGTTTATGTACTTTTCCATCAACATTGTATTTGGTCTTGTAAACCCAATAGACTCCTATCATGTCCTTTCCTTTTGGAAGATCCATCAGATCCCATGTCTGATTCTTCTCTATAGCATTGATCTCATCATCCATGGCTTGTGCCAAAACTTCATTCTTTATAGACTCTTCATAATATACTAGATCTACAACTTGAGAAAATAATGCAAAAACGTAAAATGAGTTAGTTGTATCAACATTATAAATCTCGCAAAGACTATGTGCTTTCCGTTGCACAGGACTATTCGATGATGGATTGCTTTATGGTGATGGAGTTGCTTCTGGTGTTCTCTGTGGTGTTTCTTGCATGGCTGAAGATGGCTGAAATCTTGGAGACCTCCTGGTTGTAGAAGGAGGTGTAGCTTGTGCTACGACTTGTGGTGCATGTCCAAGATTTGTAAATACAGTACCTTGCTGCTCTAAAGTTTCATATGCCATATCATCATGAAGAATAGTTGCTGCTATACTCACAGTTTTCTCTATACTTCCATACCATGCTTCATTCTAAATAAACTATACATCCCTACTGATCAAAACCTTTCCAGTGACCAGCTTTTACAACTTATACACTTTTCTATTCTCTGAATACCCAACAAAAAAACACTTTTCTCCTTTGTTGTCCAACTTCTTTCTTAGCTCATTAGGTACATGTGCATATGCTACACAACCAAAAATTCTAAAATGAGAGACATTATGTTTCCTATTTGTCCATGCTTGTTTAGGAACCATGTTACTAACAAGTTTTGTTGGACACAACACCTATTTAAAATATAAACAGAAGTTGCTACTACTTCTGCCCAATAGACCTTTGGAAGGTGCTTTTCCTTCAACGCGCTTCTTGTCATCTCCATGATGGTTCTATTCTTCCTCTCAGTAACACCATTTTGCTGCAGTGTATACCTAGTAGTAAAATGCTTGTGTATACCATGATATTTATAAAAATTCAAAAACTCATTAGAAATGTACTCACCTCCTCTATCTATCCCAAGAACTTTGATGTAGTATCCACTTTGCTTTTCCACTAATGCCTTGAACTGTTGAAATGTATCAAAAGCATCTAATTTATGTCTTAGAAAATATACCCATGTCTTCCTTGTGTAGTCATCAATGAATGTCATAAAATATGAACAACCTCCAATAGAAGGTTTTTGCATGGCTCTACATAAATCTGAGTGCACAATTTCAAGTGGTGCACTTGCTCTTGTTGTTTTGCCAGCTGGGAAAGAATCTCTGTGTTGCTTCCCCAAAATACAACCTTCACATATCCTTTCTGGTTTCTGAATAAATGGAAAACCTTTAACCATATTCCTTCTATGCAGTAAATTCAAACCTCTAAAATTTAAATGTCCATAGCTTAGATGTTAAAGCCACGATTCATCTTTTATGACTAAATGAAAAGTTGATTGTGTTCCTTCCGCGCAAGACTCAACAATATTAGCGCAAAAACCACCACAGGACTTACTTGCATTAGTGCATACCTAATTTACATTAGCGCAGGACTCTGTTACCTCAGCGCAAGAATATTTTACCTTAGCGCAGGACTTGGCTATGAACCGAGCTACTGATTTTACTGCAAATAGATCTGATTTCTTCTTTTTTCCAAGTTTTAATATCAATGGAAACATTCTATTGCTTCTCATCTTCACTTTTTCTATCAACTGAGTGCTAGGAGCTTTGTCCATAATCACACACTAATTATCCTCCATATACACTCGGTATCCTTTATGTACTAGTTGTCAAATACTCATAAGGTTATGTTTCAAACCTGCAACATAGTAAACATCTTGCATACTTGTTTTCTCCCCATGTCTAGTTAGAATAATAACCGTGCCTTTTTCTTTTACAAATACAATATTGTTATTTCCAAGAGTTACATCACTCTTAAGTGACTCATCCAAACTAGAAAACAAAACTAGATTAACTATCATGTGATTACTGCAACTTGAATCCAAATACCATACATCACATGGACTCTCTTTTGACAAATTACATTCAATAGGGGATAAATAAGGTATTTTTTCGACAATCCTTGTGCATGCAATAAGCATAGGTTTAGGAGTAGAACTTCTAGCCTGATTTTGATTTTGCCTCTCCTGATCATATTGTTTTTTCTTGAAATCATAAACATAGTGCCCATACTTCTTGCAATAATGACACTGGACATGAGACTTATCTTGCCTCTAACCATAACTGTGTTCTTGAATTTGTCTTCTTCCACCTGAGTTTGATGAACCGCTGCCGCATTCACTAGATGGACTTCTTCCTCTACCTCTTGGGATGAACCTTCCTCTTCCTCTTACACATATACATGTTGTCTGATATGCAAAATCTTTATCTAAACTTGCATGTGATCTATTCATCCTTTGTTCATGATTGACTAGTGATGCATGCAACTCATCAATAGAAAACTGACTCAGATCCTTAGTTTCTTCAATTGCAACAACTAGAGGATCAAATTTAGTAGGCAAACTCCTAAGCAATTTTTCAATAATTCTTCTGTCTTGATCAAGAGTATCACCATGGGATTTGATTTCATTGACTAAGCCAACTACGTAAGTAAAGAACGATTCTACGGAATCTAAATCTTTCATTAATAAATTCTCAAAATCTCTCGGAAGTAACTGTAGCTCTTCGGTTTTTACTTTCTCCTCACCTTGATATGCAATTTGTAGTGTGTCCCATGTGGTCTTTGCTTGATTGGTTACTGCCACTCTGGGAAGGATACTTTCATGCATTTCTTATGAATGAATAAAAGACATTTTCCATCTTTCTTCTGTACCTCCTTGAAAGTATATTTCTCTGCCTCAGAAATTACAGTATACATTGCTACATCTGTGGGCTCTGTGTACCTAGTCTCAATGATTTCCCACACATCCTAAGATCTGAACAACGCATTCATGGTCAACGACCAATGTTCATAATTCATTCCATTAAATTGGGGTGTCTGCATACCGGATGTAGAAGCCATATCTTGCTACAATTTAATAAACTGCTGGAATAACCTCGCTTTAATACCAATTTGCAGAAAATCTCTGCAGTCTTATACAACGAACAACATAAAGAGAATAATAAAATAACTCAAATAAATACAGATTAAACATCAAACTAGCACTTGCGTTCTCCATTAATTAAATCTTCCAATCAAGTTGTGCAAGTAGTTGTGTATTCGACTCTCATACATCTACAGCTTCAGCTGTGTGCTTCTTCTTGTGTATACTAAACAATGTCAATTGTTGCTAATTAAATAGAAAATAAATCTCCCTCTAAACTCAACTGTGAATTGCTGTAAAATAGAGCATTCTAAATTTAAACTCCAGCTTTAAATCTGCCGCATGTTGTGCATGCATAAAATAAATATCTTTTGTTTTATTTGATTTATTCTCAAACATACACTTAACCAAAAGCTACAGACTGCTTCCAAACAAACTGCAGCTAGCTAAATTTAACTTCCTAAAGTTACGGTGGAAATTATATGCTGCACATGCATATTTCCAACATAAATGGCTTTGTTCAATGGAGTTATAATGCAACCCTCACATATAAAACAAATGGTTGTGTTCAACACAATTGTTATATAATCCTCACAAAAATATGTTGTATAGGTGGTCGTGTTTAACATAGTTGTAACCCATAGTTACCAAATATAGTAGTTTGAAGAATAATTACCGTTTCTTGTATTTTTTTTTAACTTATGAAAATTTGTAATTTAATTTAATTAATAACAATTGTATAGAAAACAAAAATAATTTATTAATAGTTAATATTGATTTTATTTTTGGTCCTATTAGTTTAAGTTATATATATTTTGATTGCAAACATTTTTTTTATAATCTATCCGTTATATGACATTTATGATAGCAATAATTGTTGTTATAAAATTATTTTTGAATTATTAAAAATTATTGTATTTTTGAAATATAATTTATCATATAATTTTTTTCATATTTATCATATTTTTTCAATAAACCATTTTTTTCCATATTTAAATACACTGTAATATACACTCCATACAAAACTTGTTACCTTAGTTATAATAGAAGTTAAAAAAATGGTTGTCCATCCCAGTTGGAATGTAGCTCTTAATTTTCTTACAAGAAAATCACAATGTCTGAGAAGTCATAATATTATCACCGCAGATGGTTAAATAAAGAGCAAAATATTTTAGTAGTTGTCAAAATGCTTTTGTTTTTTACCTTTATGTTCACATTGATTAAAAACAAGTTCGTTCTACCGATCAAAACACAGATCTACATATCAGAGACCATGTATTCATCCTTCTGATTGTGGTCTACATGCAAGATTTCTACATTGAAATCATTGAACTCCTGCTATAAATAACTGGTAAAGTAGTTATGTGACTATTTAAAATAAAAAAGAGAGTCTGCCATTTAAGTATGGAGTGTTTTTGAGAGGCAATTAACTTAACAGCTAACCTCCTGTGCTAAAGCTCCATACCCACTTGACAACAAAAATACTTTTTACAACATTGAGGGGACATTCAACTATGATGATTTGGTTACTGTGTTAAATTAATTGCTGGATATTTAATCGTCACCACAATCACTATCGAGTGGAGTTATGAGAGCAAGGAAAACCGTAGAAGCAATTCCAAGAGATACCAAGAGACATATCCTATTTGAGGTAGTAAGGGATGTGTTTAGAGGTAGATGAATAGAATTTTCCAGTATCATGGCGTTGTAGAGGAGCAGAAGGGAAGGTAGAGCAGGCAAACATGCTGCTCGCTAGTCATCCCACAACCAATGGGTTGAATAGACAATCATTAGAGACGTGAGAGATTGGATCCTAAAGGGAAATATGATACCACAATTGGAGCCTTACTACTGCTTTTCTTCTTCATCTTCAATTTCTTACCAGTATCAACATGCCCTTGTGTTGTTGAAGGGTATTGTTCAGGATGAACATCTTGCTCATGTGTACGAGGTAATTTGAAACAACTCTGCAGAAATCTGAATCCTCCCATCGAATAGCGTCCTCTCAAAGAGACAAGATATTGGAGATATTTGTGTCTTCCTTACTACCGAAGGATGTATGGATTTCAGACAACAGAGTCTTTGGGTTAATGGCTTTGTAGGCAAAATGTTGGGGTTTGAAATGTGAAGACTGCACGGATGTTAATGTGAAATGTGGTTAGACTGCACAATCAGTTAAGTTAAGTCCAGGCCCGCCAAGTTTGGAAAAAAATGAGTTTCCTGTTTAAGCGGACGAAGTCAGCCGGCGGCTCGGCCTATCACATGGTGACATGTTGAGAGTCACAAAAATGGCTTAGATCTAATGACGGCATGTCAAACAATTTTGTTTTGTGTATCGGATGGTTCGTTGTACTTTTTCTCGTCTTTTCCCTGCCGTGGACTACGGTGAATTGTGAACATAATTAACTTCGCCTGGTTACGAATCCATTACCAATCAGGGGAAATTTAACTTCGCCTGGTTACGAATCAGGTTTGAACTTTGAAGACTCCACGTGCTGATTTATATACTTTACGTGGAGTGGACGCCAAGTTTGTCCTTCCTCGCACATTGGGAAAAATGAATTGCCTGGTCAAAATGCAAGAACGCGGCCGGCGGCCCTGCCTATCACTTGGTAGTTGGTCACGTGAGTTAGATGTAATGAGGTCACATTGGATGGTTCGTTGTACTTGCTTCGATTTTGATGGCTCGTGGCCAGTGGCAGTTAATAAATTTTCAAAAGTTTGAGATCGCCGTCTTCTTCAACTTAAGCAGATAGAAGAGATGACCTTAATTTTTTAATGTACATCTACCTATATATATCTAAAAATTGTTGAAATTAAAGGTTTCATATATTTATACACTAGCAATCGCATGCGAGCGTGTGCGATGGGAACGCCGAAACGGATATTGGTAAAGAGCAAATTAAGAATTGTTTGAAATGAAGAGAAGAAAACAACAGAAAACAATGCATTCTAAAACAAGAACATTTGCGAGAACGTAAGGAGTAATGAAGAGCGATAAAGAAGATAATATTATTTAGTATAACAAACCAAATATGTACATAGGTGTTTGATGCAGAAGAAGAAGCGGAGGGGAAGGCCCGAGAAAAGGCGAATAGGAAATGGCGAGATTGCTATGCGTGGAGGATGTTACGGGGGCGGGTAGTTAGAGACGGTGAAGGTTACAGGGGACGAACTAGGAGGAGGGGGGCGATGGTAGGGATTGGAGGCGAAGCTCTTCTTGTTTTCGGAATTGCAGGAGGGAGGCTGAAGAAATTCTCAAGTAACGGTCAAAGGAGAAAGCTGGGGAGATACGAATCTTTTCCAAGGAGGGGACGCGCGAAAGAGCAGTAAAAGTAAGGCCTGGTCTCTCAGTGGATCCAATGTCTATGGTGGCATGACCAAGGGTGAGTCCTTGGGCTTTGTGAATCGATAACCCCCAGGCCATTTTTAAAGGCAGCTGTGTACGAGAACCTCTTGAAATGGGGGGAATGGGGATGTGGGTGGGATTTGACGGATTCCACGGTGGACTGGAATAGCGTTCGAAGTCGACAATAACAAAAGAAGGCAAAGAAGGTGGAGCCGAGGAAGGGGAATAAACAATGTCAACGATAGTGCCAGTTGCGCCATTAACAAGCCCGGTAGCAATCCATAAATTAGCAGTGAGCATGATTTTTTGGTCTTTGCAAAGGAACACTATTTGTTCTAGTTGGTCATCATCAGGATCATTGTAGTCACTTCTTCTTGTATTCAGAGCAATGGACAAGGCAACTGGAGAATTGAGTTCCTTCAGCATTTGTAAATTGTGTTTTTTAACAAGAATATTTGTTGAGAAGAGGTGGGGGGCATTGTGGAAGTATAGAAGTTCTTGTTGTGAGAGGCAAGAGTCGGTGCGAGACATCAAAGTCTCCCAATCTGGAAGGGTGGCCACACCGTTTCGGATGTTGAGAAGCAAATTGCGAAAGGAAACCTGAGCCGGAGCAGAGCCTTGTTGTCGGAATATAGACGTTAACGAGATTGAATTTGGAAATTTGCGCCAAAGGGATCCACCATAGGAATTACTGGCATATAGTGGAATGTCCATAACGGGTGGAAGTTGACCAAGGTCTCCAACAAGAATCATTGATCTATTTCCGAAGGGGGAAGTACGGAAGTGCGGGAAGGCCTCACGCAGGCGGAAGTCAATTTTTGCAAGAAGTTTAGGACCAATGAAGCTCATTTCATCAATCAAAATGTATGTGACATGTTTTAAAGAGTCTTGAAAGGAGGCCAAAGCTTGGCCTTCAAGGGGTTTTAAATCTCGAATGGGAATTCGGAGGCTGGAATGAACGGTCGATGCGGAAATGTTAAAAGCGGCCACACCAGTAGGGGCAAGCAAAAGAAGGGGCGAAATGGCAGGGGCAACGAGGGAGGAGAAGGCAGACCGGAGAGAGTGGATAAGGAATGACTTGCCTGTTCCTGCAGTTCCTTGAATAATGAGAAGAAGGGGTGGTAGGCTGTGTGTTGAGGAAAAGTGGTGGAGTATTGTAGTGAAGGCTAGTTGCTGGTTATCGGAAAAAGTCGACAAAGAAGGCAAACTAGATGGATTTGTATGGTCAGGGCAATAATTTGCCCTACCATTCTCGACAAAAGAGGGGCCGATGTCAACCAAGTGAACTGGAACGTTGTTTGAGGACCAATCATAGCGGGAGTCATATTCTCGAAGGCCAAGCATTTCCAGATGGTCAAGACCTTCAGAATGTCCCGGACGGAGGCCTGCCAAAAGTTGCCATTCATAGATTCTCTCGCTTGTCTGCATTGGGTCTGTGTCAGATTCAGATGATCCATCTGGAGATGTATCAGGTTCCGTGTCTGTTCTTCTAACATGCCACGGTTTGTATGAGCTTTTGAACAGGTGCCAATTGGAAGTAACAACATCTGGCGAGGAACCAACATCTGAAGGAATGTTCCAGAAAGGCTTGTACAACAGGAGCTCAGACCAACAGAAAAGGTGGAAAGCCTCTGTATTAGTTGGTGGAATGATGGAAAACCTTGGGTACACACGGACAATTGTTGGTGTAGTGCGCTGTTTCCATTTCTCTTTTTTTCGGTATTTGTTGTAATTCCACTCTCGAGCAATTTGGATAAGGGAAAGGGACTCCATTGATGGTGGGCGGACAAGGTACGCATCAAGAAGTTGTGATGTATCTTGTTCCTGAGTAGCCGATGCAGTAAGGCGCCTAAGTATTTTTTTGCCCACATTTAAATAGACGGTCTGCCGGCTGGACACAACAAGAGGAAGTTTGAGAAGCAAGTGACAAGCTTCTTGTGCACTTATGTCATGTTCAACAACACTTTCTGTGAGCATCTTCCGTATTGCAAAAGACGAAGGGAAATCTGGGCTAGCATGCGAACAAAGCCTAGACAACATTTGGTGGTATGTCTCAGAGCGTTGCTCTGCTTTAGAGGCATACTTTGCAATGTATTTAAGAACAACGTGCCGAGATAGTACAGGCTGACAGTCAATGTTGGCTCTCCATATAGCTAGCATGGATTTATTGTGAATGTTTAATCTGTCATCATTCCTGAAAGGAAGGTATTTAACGCTTTTGTTGGCATCAATGGTCAAGGAAGAAAAAGCATGTGTTTCCCAAGGAGCACTGTAACGACATATAGTTCTGGAACCTTTTTTTCGGAGACATGTCTGTGTAGAACATTTGGTGTGGCGCTGAACCCGGTTTATAAGTTCCTCGAGGTCGTGCAGAGGGTTGGAAGCCAAAACCTCTAAAGAGGAAAGCAAGCAGGGATCATCCTCGAGAGATCTTTGAAAGAATGTAGGTCTACATGCAGGAGCTCTAGGGTTCCATGCAGAAACATATTGATCAAAGTACAGTCTTGTTGTTTCAACAGAAGCATTGTCATTCCAATCTATTGTGTCAACATTGGGGGCGCCTTCAAGCCAAAGGAAACCGTGAACATGTGCAGACCCTCTATGTTGCCATTCGTACCTAGAGGAAAAAGGCGGTTAGAAATAAAGAGAAGCAATAGAGTGGCAAACGAACCATTTAATTTTGTTTACCTGTACCAGTAGTCCTTGGCTCCAAGGTGTTTCTGCAGGACCTCCTCGCGGAATATTGTGAACCTCTGGTGCAAGTAAGCAGAAACACGATGGGGGTGGTCGATAATGTTGTTTGTTCTAAATCTTTGTGCGAACCGATGATCAGGAGGCGGAACACCCGGCATATAGCTATGCAAATCAGGCCATTTAGTATCTGCAGCACTAAGAGTGAAGAAGAATGTAGGTGCACCCAATTGTTCAACCATGTCTGATATCTCTCCTCTGTATTTGGACCAAAAGGAGCATGTTCCGCGCAGGTTATTTCCAAACCGCATCAAGGTATCTGGAAGCGAATATGCAGGGTCTTCAAGCAATTTTTTTCGGAGGTCAGCTATAGTTGGCGGTATGTCATTTTCTAGGTTTTGTTGCATGAAAACGGCTGCTGTAGATTGGCTCCTATGCCGCATGATGAGGTTAAGCAAAAAATAGCGAAACCGGGGGTGGGAACCGAAGCGGTTATCATGGAAACGGATTAAATGGAGGGCATATTCATGAAAAAGTACCTCTTTCATGCGAGGTTGTCTAAACATAGCCTTACCTTTAGGAAACAAAGTTGGGAATGCCATGGAAAATAGACCCTCAGTGGTGTATTCATTTATGGGAGAAAGACTTATGTCTGGCCAAGGCATGGTGGAAGGCATGTTTTGATCATGGGAGAGAAGGAACTGTGAGATATGCTCGTCTTCGGTGCCGGAGTTGTGGGCAGAAGGGACGAAAGAAGAAGAGTGGGCGTCAATTAAATTGCAGAGAGAAGGATCATCGCCGGAATCATGTGCGACATCGTCTGAAGAGGTGGGGATGTCCATCGGTATGGAGTTGAGGGAGGAGGAAATATTTGTTTGTTGTACGGGAAGAGCGTTGAGGGCTTCATTGTCAACAAGAACATCCTTGTAGTACGGGTCATGCAAAATTTTGTATTGAAGTGCCTGCCATACACGAGATCTACTAACATAGAAATCGTATTTTGTTTATTGGGAGCCTGCCTTTTGCACAAGAAGCAGATCCAAATCGCCGAGACGTCGAGGGAGGTACTTTGCTATAGTAGAGATATCTTGGGGGAAGCTTATAGTGTGCCCAGAGTATTTGTATTGTCCACCACGTGCATGGGTTACTTGGAGAATTGGGTTAACTCTAGCAATCAACATTTCTTCAACTTGTGTCAAAGATTGTAGTACAGATGGCTGGACACCAGGGTCCATGTTGTTCCAAGAAGAAAATCGGTGTCCTTGTTTCTCAAGCCTGCACCTGGAGCAAAGGATAGATCCTGAACAACACCTAGTTTGAATGCCAGGGTAATTCTCCAAACAGATAGTGCATGTGCTTGCAGTGGAAAGGGAATCTAGCCTTTTGCAGAAACGCCTTTGTGCATCTGCGAAGGAGGACGAAGAAGAGGCGGATGGCTCGGAAGGGAACATTCTAGCAGAACAAAACCCGTCAAGGTTTTGGCATGTATTGGAAGCTGGGGAAGGCAGCACAAACGAATGCGAAGAGGTCGACAGAGCATCAACAGGAAGGGAGAAAGCGGAGGACATTGGAGAGTATGCGGTTGACGGGGGGGAAGAGGAATGTGTCGCTCGAGAAGGGAAGTGTTGTGTATCCCAGGGTACACGGGCCTCATAGAAGGGAAGGGTGGAAGTGTTTTGCGAAAGGAAAGGGAAAAGTGGAGCGGATGGCGGGGAGAGAAAAACATTTGTGGAGTTGGATGAGGAGGCATCGCGAGAGTCAGAATGGGGCGATGGAAGGGCAGGTGTTGGGGGCCGGTACGGGGCAGGACGGGGGAAGAAAGATGTGCAATGTGTGCTTTTTCTAGCATGGTAACGGCGGCGCTGATCCGCATTTATTTGCTCTTTGTTTTTGGCGTAGATTTCTCTTCGTCGAGCTAATCGTTGCTCTGCAGACATGGGGAATCCTGCAACGCTTTGCAGCAGGAACAAAAGTATGAGACAAGTAAAGGAAAAAGTGTGCATCTAGCCATACATGGAGTAAAACAAAAGAATACGAAAGTTGTTTTGCGCATGTATATTGCAAGTAAAGGAACATAGCACTAGCAAAGCTCATTCAACGAAAGTTATGAATACAGGAAAGTGTTCGAAGGAAAGAACATGTCCATACAATATAAAAGACCATCACTAGTATTTATTTTTTAAAGGAAAAGGCTTAGGAATTCCAATTATTGATATTCAAGAACATAGAGAGTGTGACAAAAATTACAAAACAAAACGTATATATATCGATATCCATTGAATCCGAGTTTACATAAGCAAAAGTAGAGCAAAAAGGAACAACTAGACATTCGTCTGTGCAAGAAAGAGTTATTGGAAAGGGTGCTAGCATATCAAGAGACCAAGAGAGCTTTACAAGGGGGGAACACAAATGTAGTGAAGCTTGTATATTGTTACGCAAACGTAATTCAGGGAAGCGAAGCCGCAGCTTCAAGTTTGTGCGACTTTATAATGAGACATTTAAACTGCTTCTTCTCACGGTATGTTTCAAGTTTGATGGAGAGCGTAAATTGATATTTGTGGCCTATGACTTGGTCTGCAATTTTAGTTGTTGCACCATCATCTATGCTCAAAAACTGCAAGTCTTCTGCTTTGACGCCCATTATATTTTCAGCAGTCTCATCAAATGCAGTTACGGATTGAAGTTCTCCTGTGCCATCTTTTAAAGTGACACGGAGTGCATACCTGTAGTCACATTTTTGGATAGGAATATTACATTTCCCACAAAACTAGGACCCGTTTTCCAGTTCTTGCACTTTCTTGCGACACTGTGTACCATTTTTCACTAAAGGGCATGCCAAGTAATAAAAATTGTCCAATGAAATGTCTGTGATTTTTGCTGTAATTGTAGCCCATTCATTTTTATCTGTGTTACCCATTTGCAGGACCTGAGCTATTGTTGCCGGAGAGGACAAGGCAGATGGAGGCCCTAGAACCCTATTTGTGATAGATGGTGCAGGGACATTGAAAGCATCGGATGCAATCCATTCCTGTAAAGGGAGGCTTTCAGGAATCATTGGATTAACAAACCATTTTGTAGTGGATATAGTATCAAGAGATGTTCTGTTGAAGTTGGAAACACGAGCTGTTTTAAGAGCAAGAACTGGTTTTTGCGGAATCGAAAGGAATTCTTCTAGCTCTTCTCCAAGTACAGTTGAATGTTGACCCCACAAAGTGATGGAAACACTAAATCCGGACATGTCTTCAACCTGCACAGTTCGCTTGAATGTTTCTGTCTGATCACGTCTGCGAATGGTGGATCGTGGAGAAATAACAAGAACAACACCAAGAATGTCAACAAAAGATCCGGCAGGTCTTCCAGGTATGTCTTTGATGGGGACAAAGTGGAAGTGGTGTAAAGGTATGATTTCATCGTTGACATGTAGAGGCTGGACAATAGATGCTGCCGAAAGGAAAATTTCGAGTGTGCTATTCAGGTTGTTGAAATTTTCTTTTGCTTTTCCAATTCTTCCGTTAGAGATGGTGTACGTTTTTTCATTTTCTATCGTGCCATAAAACTTTTCCGCAATCTCATTGAAACAAGTGACGCGGATTTCACCACCTCTGCTATCCACGAAGTCGAAACCAAAGAAACAATCATTGCCGTTATCATTACTATATGTCCGCATGGAGTTTTTTGCGATCGCTCTGCCCTCTATGGACCAAACACGCATGGTTGTGTTCAAGTCATTTATGAAAATGGCCTTCGATGCTGATATCAAGGAAGCGTAAATATTTTGAGGTGGTGTTTGTGGAAACAAAGTTTTGGGCATACCCTCAGGGTGGTCAACACAAGCTTGTTTGCCCCGAACAACATGGCTAGGGATCCGGGAAGGAGAACCAATTTGTGGATATGTTTCTTTCGCTATATCCATATCGGTAATTAAAACGGTCCTGCACGCATGCAATGCAAGGAAAGAAAATGTCAGAAAACATTGTGTGAGATAGAAAAGATGAAAGGGAAGTCAAAATATTGGCTACTTACATTTCATGGTTGACCATCCTGCAAACGGTTTTTTGCAGCTGAATTATTGTGCCTTCTTTCAACGTTTTGTCTGCAACTAGTTTTGAAAACTTGGAGGGTAACAATGCCTTCTGGATGTGAATACCATCAGAAAGGTCAACTCGATGCTGGGTGCCACTGTTCAACAGAGACCGCACAGGACAAATGTTGAGGAGCTGGAACGTGGAACCCGTCTTCGAGCAACCAGACATTAGGCGCGTAATACCTCCTTCTGTTAAAGTTGTGTCCATGGTTGCAATGCAAAAACCAGAGGAGAATGGATGTGCTGCACGACAAATGCAACGATCAACCAAGAACGTGAAAGATAACACCAAAACAAACAACCAAACCAAACGCTACGCCCCCACCTAGAAAATCGAACCCGATATTTCATTTTACTAAAAGCAAATGCGGAAGGGAAGGTTGAAGCGGATCAAAAGAATGATGCCAGGGTAAAGGATAATAGCTTAGAGTTCACACAAAAAAGGTAAAATCTAATGCAATGCCACCAATCACAAAAGCCCACTTTTTTTCGTTATTAAATTCCATTTGTGAATGTGCCTAAATATAAATATCTTTATTGAATTCCACTACATAATAATTAAGAGATACTTATTATATAAAAAAATGTAAATCATTATATTAAAAAACCTACCATAAGTCATTTTGAACTTTTGTTGAGATATTATTTTGTATTCATATTTAAAGCATGTAGCGTAAGGGCCGTGGTTCAGTGACGGGCAGCTGGCTTACAGCTGGCAAATTTCTGATTTGAACCAGGTTGTTTGTTGATTTGGTAATGATTTGATTTTTTGATGGCTATTCCATATGAGAGTTTGTTTCGACTCTTACTTCACTTTTTCTGCATTTACTAATCACATTCACCAAGTATAATCACTCCACGCATAAAATTTGTACACCCTTTGACTTTAGTTTTATAATCCAGATTTAATACAAACATACAATTTTTTTGGTAATCCATTGAGTTTAGGAATAGTATAGACTGCATCTAGAAATAACCCAATTGCATGCTTGGTCATGTAAAAGTCATTGTTCTTCAGAGAAACTCGTGGATTTTTCCTGATAATTCTCCCTAATTATAGCTTCTCATTTTCGCAACCTTTCCATATGATGATTTGTCTACACCGCAATGTCAGAATCTATAGCAGCTCCCACCACCTGACAATGTATCATATCTAGGAGACAACACCATTCTTCGGAAGCGAAATATTCTTTTTTATACCTCCATTATCCTTGGTCCACATGTTTTCCAATCTTGGAATAGTCATATTAGCTCTATATAAAGTCTCCACGGTGTAATTCTTTTCGGGCTATGTAATGTGCAAACTACTTGTCAGCTTAATAACTGATAGTCCATGAGAGGGTAATCCAAAATTCCCAATGAAATCTTTTGTTGTATATGTTATTTTAACCTCTTTATCTATGCACCACATAAATGAACATTTGTTGCTCCTATCATAGCTAGACACCATGCAAATCAAATACTGCTCAAAGTCTCTAGCGATGTACTACATTTGCAAGATTTGGTATATGACATCCCTCTGTAATGCGACCTTTAACTCTTGACCATTTGGTATTTCCCCATCATATATGAGATTCAGTGGAAGGGAACCTTCCCAGCTGAGAGTTTTGGGTGTATGTAGTACTATTTTTAGGCATCGTCTTCAATTGCTCACCCAATTTCTGCTAGTTATTGCTTTTCGTTGCTGCAGTTTTTGAATTTGCACTGGTTGACCAGATCATTTTAGGCATAATTTAAATACTCATACTTGGCAATAACTCGGCAGCCCAAAATTTTTACTCGGCCTTGGGATTTAGGAATTTCTCCACAATTACTTGGCAACTTTATCACTACTATAAAAAACTTATAAATTTATAAAATAAAATTAAATAACATGTAAAACATTGCTAAATGACATGAGAAATAACTGTAGAGAATGCCATAGGAAAGAAGTAGATATCACGATTCATACTAGAAACAAGAAAGGTATATAGTCTTATTGAGCAATGAGGAGTACTTCATGTTCAAAGTTCAAAGTTTTAAGACTTTTACAACATTTTTAGAACACCTGTACAATTTTGTCTTAGTTTTAAAGTCTTGGAGAAATCAAGTTACACGACGAAATTAGGAATACTGCTCTATGGGTCATACATCTAACAAAGATATATCATGAATGGAGTGTATTTAGAGTACAAGCATGAGTGCCAAGGTAAATTACTAAATAGATTACTGTATTTCGGATTTCCAAGAAATTAAGAATGCACATGTAAGGTTGTTGGCAGCTTGAATTTCTCAACGGTTCATCCATAGTTTGAGTCTTTGTGGGATTATAGTCTTTTGAGAAGTGAGAGCCATTACCAAAATGAAATCTAGCCACAGGCCCGCAGAGTTCAAACTTAAAGATAATGAAAATAATTTAAAATACCTTTCGGTTGTGCCGCTGTAGGGGTTGTATCAGACTATCAGTGATTCTATATGTATTCCTTGGCTTGAAATTTGAAAATGCAGGAAACCCTAGCTAAACTGTTAGTCACTATATTTATGTATTCCTTGAAGTTTGAACATGGAAATTGTGAGCAAAGGACTAAGAAACAATGAAAAGTTAAAACCCTAGCAGGCTAGCTCCCGTACACTGCCCTATTTGCAATTTTTCAAGGAGAGAGAGAGAGAGAGAAAGTAAAATTGATTTTTTTTCCATTCTGGGGGTGTAATGTCCCCAAATGGGACACTTAAGACCCTTACTTGGTTTCTAGGCCAATTCCAAAACCAAATGCAAGCTTATAACATGCATATCGGTTTTTTATCATACATATCTGTATTTTATCTTGGAAAATGTGACCAGGGTATTGAATGAAACTCACACCAATTAGTTTCATATAGGGTCATTAAAAAAGGAAACAACGATCTTATATAACCTTGAAGATATGATCATCCTTGAGGCGTACAAGTTCATGCATAAATCACTAAACCCACACAGAACCTTAAACGCATCTCCTGAACTACAAGCATTTGCCCAACACAACGATGCTGTTTATATTAGCTCTTGCATTGTCACCTTCAAAGGCATACACCCTCTCACATTGTCACCTTCAAATTCATACATACTGGTCAAGAAACTCATCCACAGTGGTGTATTTCACATCTGGGTAGAGCTGACTTCCCTCCACTCCATCAGGTCTGATTTCAAAATTGGTTTGGTCTCCTTTAACAAATATGGAGTGACAAGTCGCTATGCCAATATTGGTTGGGAATGGTGTATCAGCATACCGTTTTACAAGAACCAGAGTTACCAAACCAATGTATAAAATTATCAAATGCAAGAACTCTCTTCCCAGATTTCTAGCACTTATATTAACACATGCAAACATGCTCATATACCCATAGACTACCCAACCACTAAAACAAAACTGATACTAACCTTCAATTGTTTTCAGGAGGGCTTCCTCTAGTACATAAACCTTCTCCAGAGTCTTGCCTATCTTCTTCTCCCACAAAGCTACCAGGTCATTTAAAGAATATAAGATCAGTAGGGTGATTGGTGTTTCTTTGGCATTATTGTTTCCAATCAGTTTTATTTTTTTTCGGTCATTATTGAAGAAAAACTATAGAGGAGGTGGGACGGTTCTGATTGCAGGCATGGCGAAACGAGAATTAGAATCAAGTACAACCATTCAAAAAATATATGTGAACTTCTTTTTTATCTGGTTAGGAAATCAGCTTATTGGCAAGGAAAAATTTTCGCAGGTACTTGAGATCTGCAGGTTCTGTATTTAAACTTGACAATGACAATACTGTTCTATTAAGCTTCGGTCCTTTCCACTCATAATATTTTACAAGTGCAGCACTGTCCTTTTTCAATGTAGATAGCAAATTTGAACCCAAATATGCTTGAGGTGATCATGGAGATACTCTCAAAAAGGTAAAACTTGTTGTCCTTTGAGATTATCCAATCATTGAAATGACTTGGCAAAGATTTTAAAGATAGAACCTCGTTACATAAAGATTATCTGATGGAAAGATAGCACAAGTTAAACCGACTTTAAATTCAAGACTAAAAATCCAAAATAAAGTATGACCACAACAAGAATATTATGGCCATTTATATATGTTTTGTCAAGAAACAGTTTTATTATATTTGAGTTTCTTTTGTCTATCTCAAAATTAAATGAACTGTGACCCAAATCAAATTCAATAGACAAATATGCTTGCAAACGTTGGAGCTTTACTCCAATAAATAACTGATAAGAATATGTATATTTCCAGCACCAAATATTATAATTGACGAGAATCACGTAGATCACCAAAGCTTTAGATGCATTATAACACCACACAAATTCTGCCAAGAATTCTGGATTCAAAGAGCATAGTTGCTTTACTTTTTTGAGAGTGATATATGGTGACCCATTCAAATTCTACACGGGCCTCCGATTATTTTCAGTTTCAGTTAAACATTTTCATTTCATATTCTATCAAATACGGCAAGGTAAACAATCGCATTCACAACAAATATATTGCAAAAGTTTACACCCACAAAAAACAAAGTACATGCTGCTCGATAAAATAAAGTAGTATATTGGAGTTAATATTTACAGATCCAAAATATGGCTCATTGTTTCACGTTTACTTGCAGAAAAGCATTACAAAAAATCATATAGCTATATACAGTCTACAACTTCATTTTCGTCTACAAGGTGTTTGGGGAGGAGGCTATAATTTTTTTTTTCTTTGTTTTTCTTGCTAGCACCAACAATTTTCTTTGCAGCTTTTTTTTTTTTTTTTCCACTGTCTTATTTCGCAACAGCAACACCCATTTTTCTTAATTTATAGGAAGGTTCACACGCCATTACAGCCTCCTTAGTATCATAGACCAGACCAAATCCTCGGGAATGAGGCCCAACAGTTCAAAATTTGGACAAGCACAAAGGACTTTGTGGCAAAAGACGAAGTCGCTCTCTAACCAAATCAGCTATAACCGGTTTAGGCGGTTTTGGTTGCCTGCAGTGTAAAACGTTCACAACAAACTGAGTCCTCTTAAATTGTTCTTCTCTTTGCAAGTGCGGTGTCGTAACAGTTGCTCCAACCGGGGGAGAGATAATTGTATTTCTAGTCTTCATTCTTTTGAACTGAACAGGAAAACATCAAAACATTAGGGAAAGCAGTAGCCGAAGAAAAATTTACAATGTGTCGAGAGAGAAGGTTTCTTTTCAGGCAGGCAGCTTTAAAAACCTTCCTGTTGAACATTTTAACGCTCCACAAGGGTTGCCTGTGGAACGCTTCAAAGTGGCTTCCCAAGGAGATAACTCCCTCCGCACACTAGGAATCATGCTAACAAGAAAGGCACGTGCTCCTTTATGCCATTATTATTCAGGGAAAATATTGTTTGCATCTTTCCAAAGCATAAGGAAGGAGGCACACAAAACAATTTCCGAAAGGTAAAGCCACCCAACCATAAAAACAAAAACACACATTGAAAGTTCCATGCAATATTATCACAAGCGAGCCAGTTGTATACAACATCAAAATTGCAGCCAGAGATATGGAGCGCAAAAGAAAAACAGCAATATATACGCACACAAAGACAAAAAAAACCAAAGCTAGTCATTCCAACAAACATGTTTACAATTTATTTTTAAAGTCCATGGCATGCTTAAATGAACAGCAAACAAAGGGACAAAGCATTAGTAAAACAGAAGATGATTTTACCTTGTTTTCCTTCCAACAACCTTTTTTTCCAGCCGCTGATGAAAACCTTCAGAGTAAGTTGTTTTGCATGCAAACAAGGGCAAAAGACAGCCTGTATTTCAGCACCAATTTTCCTGTTTCAACTAGCAATAGAAAGGAAAAACGTAAGAAACAAAACAATATCCAAGGAATATAATATAATAGGATTAGGCATGCCCAAACATCAAAGTCATGGATTAGGATAGCAGCAGCCCTTAAACTACCGGAGACAAACAACAACGGTTGACCTTGTTTTTCATTTAGCGTTACAAAGGCAAAAGGAAATAGATATATAGCTGAAAAAATTCATAGAATATTAATTTCAGAAGAATGGATCACAGCGGCAAAACAATTTCAATCCATTGTGAATGACACTACAATTTCAGTCCTCAGCATCAACACAATTCAGTCAATAACAATAAACAGTCTCCAAGCATCAACACAATTGAATCTGAGCTGAAAAAATATTAGCTGGTTTGGAGAGGAAAAAAGCCTAAATCTACTCACTTCATCTGGAAACCGCTGTAGAAGAAGCATCCCTATACACTGCTTACTCGTCCTTAATTACAGTTATGGTAAACTAATCTTAGTTGTTTACACTTACTGAGATATACAAACCTGTACAGTGAAACCCGGCTTCATGATATATCCTATTATCTTCACATCTAAAAAATAGCATCACCTTCACATCTGATGAATCATGATACCACCAGGCGTGTCTTTCACATTTAAATAAAACGAATTTCCATAATGTAATATTTTAAATTTACATAGATATATTTTAAATGTATCATAGATATAAAATGACATTGACTTATTTCCCCCTTTTTTATATATACCAATGTATCTATACTTTTGCTTCATTTGTCATCATCTACGTTGCTGAGATATATATCACCTTGTCGTCTG
>CM034150.1:657910791-658089968 GCA_019776745.2 Taxus chinensis | reverse complement strand
TTGGAAATTTCAAATATATATTTTGAAAATTTTGAATATGAATAACGGGAAGTCTTACACTTCTAGGTTGTTATTGAAAGTCTTAAATATATATCATTGCTTACACTAAAAATTTATGCTCCTAAATTGTTATTGAAAATTTTGAATATGAACAATGAAAAGTTTTATGCTCCTAAGTTGTTATTGGAAATTGAATATGAACGATCGGAAACCTTACGCTTTCTAGGTTGTCATTGGAAATCTCAAATATATATCTTAAATTTTTGAATATAAATGGAAAGTGTTGCACATCTAGGTTGTTATTGAAAATCTTGAATATATATTATGAAATGGAAGACTTTTGCTCATAGATTGTTATTGAAAATTTTGAATGGATCCAAATTGTTATTATGCCTTATTCTCCCAAGATGTTATTGGACACTTTGGATATGATCAAAAAAGATAAACCTTATGCTTCTAGACTATTTTCGAAAAGTTTGAATATGATCAAAAGAGTTAATTCTTATGCTTATGGGTTGTTTTCAATTTTTTCAATTTGATTAATATGATTAAAAGTGTCATGAAGCCTTATGCTTCTAGGTTATTGAAAATTTTGAATGGATAAAAAATATCGTTAAAGCCTTAAGCTCCTAAGCTGTTATTGGACATTTTGAATATGATAAAATAGGATAAACCTTATGCTCCTAGATTGTTCTTGAAAATTTTGAATATGATCAAAAGGGTTGTTAATCCCTATGCCCATAGATTGTTTTCAAATTTTTTTTTTGAATGTGATTAATATGACTAAAATTTTCCTCAAGCCTTATACTCTCAAGTTATTGAAAATTTTGGATGGATTGAAAATGTTGTTAAGCCATATGCTCTTAAATTGTTCTTGATTTTTTTGAATATGATCAAAAGTGTTAAGCCTTATGCTGCTAACTTGTTTTGAAAAATTTGAATATTATCAAACAAAGTAGTTTATTTACTGCAGATGATATTAAGTTACAAGTTGAGGTTGAATTTGAATTCAAAGTGAATTTGGTTGAATAGTCTTCGCACTAAACCGAAGGAGGCTAATTAATCGTACTGCAACCTACTGAAAAAAATTGTATATATGTAAAACATGAAACTTAATCATGTTTGTTGTATAGGCTAACCCAAGCATATTAGGTAATTATCAGACGCTAAAGATAGATTTATTTTTTAAAATTTGAGAATGCTTCTATTAATTAAAAACAATTACAACAACCACAAAACTACCACTTACAACAAGAAAAGTTCCAACAACAAACTATAAATTTGTTTGTTGTTCGTAGAAACGTTTTTTTTTTGTAATGAGTTATGGTTTGGTGTTAATTTCAGGTAACTTATATATCGTCTAAAGGTAGATGTAGACTTTTGGCCCTGTTGGGATGTTATTTAGATAATTGTTTACTTCAAATTTTGGAAGGAAATAATACCAATAGAGTGCTAATCGACCAAAGTTTGTCTCCAATTATGATAGACCAAGCCTTTGTTTCAGTAGGTGTTGAATTGTCTCATATCCATTGATCATTCATATAGCATTCAACAAATAAACTTGACTATCATAAGTTGAAAATAAACAAAACACGTATAATAGGTCCATATTATTTGACCATTTCATTCAATAAAAAAAAACGTAGTGCTTTAAGAGAACGCCAATGCACACACAACTTTGAGATTCATCCATGAAAACGACAACTAAGATAGAAGTTGATATCTGTCTCCAAGAGTAAAGGTTGTTCAAAATGTGGCCTGCATATCTTAAAAAAATAAAAAACAAATACTAACAACGAAAAAGAAACAAAGTTTTAAATAAACAAAATATTTACATATTATATAATACTGATGATTAATAAATCCTAGGAAGAGCATTCGAGTCTTTCCAAATTTGATCCCTGATAGAAATGAAATGCATATTACAACAGAAACTCCTTTTTTTTCCTGTTCGAAAGCACTAACATTAAAACCTTACAATTACTCATCAACTGCACATTGACGAGTGGTGAGCCTCTGGGGATCATTAAAGAAACACTGGTTGGCAGATGCGAAGTAGGGTGTCAATGGTGCTGTGCTGAAAGGTGTGGAAGGGCCGCATGCATTGGAACTGTTATTTGAGGCTGACTTTGTTGTTCCATGGGAAAACCTTTGGATTGGAGGCAGTCCATTCAAACATGGGGATTCTCCGGGAAGAGTTGAAGAGTTGACTGATTGAACAGAGAAGAAAATACCCTTCTCTCCATTAATTTTTGTTGTTTATCGAGATGATGAGTTGCTGCCACCATGGGAGGTGATCTTGGAGGCCTTTGGAATCGACAAAAATTGGGATTTTTGTGACAACTCTTTGAAGATGGAGAGCTGCATTTTGATGATGAGAATGAAGGATTGCTCTCTGAGGAGGAAAAGGCATTGCTTGTTCCAGACCTGTGATGACCCATCTTTGCGAGGAATGCAGAATCTGGGTCCTTTAGAGCCTTCATGGGTGTGAGAGGAGGTGCTCCCGGAGGAGTTTCAGATGGAGTAAGAAGAGATGGGGAGGATATGGGTGTGCCAAATGGTATTTCAATCTCAAGTGAGTAGCTATTGGGCCTATTGGACCGGTTGCTGTCATATTCTCCACCTTGCTGTGAGGATGCAGGGGACTCATTACATTTCACACTGCAGAGGAATTCATTAGAATCAACCTCATAAATGGGGTTTGAGACAGAGAAAAGTTCAGGAGAACCAGACTCAGACTTATAAAATCTTGCTGATTAGGGGAACCAGACTCAGACCTACTAAAAGGTTGATGCTTAGGAAAACTAGACATAAAGCAAAGGCCAGGAGATACGGAAACAGAAGTTGGTCTCAAAGGTGAAGAGGAAGATGAACGGTGAGCAGGAGAGGAAGGAAGACTGGATGAAGAGAGCTCTGGATCTGAGGATACGCTCAACATATTCTGGTGCACTCGGGCGAGAAGATTCTGGTGGGAGATGCACCTGGTAGACATTGACCTGAAAAAATATGGCCGGCTGAATTAGCCCAACTGAATAAGGAAATTGACTTAAATGCTGTTGGTTTTTCCATTGTTGCCACCGCCACCACCGCTGTTGCTTTGGGGATGGTGAGTCTGATGACATTTTCAAAGGCGGTGACTGCAATGGCTGAGGAGTACAAAGAAATGAGACATTATTGTTGTTGTCTGCATCCTTATGTTTTACAGGGTTTTAAAAATTCATATTGGCAAACAAAAAACTTGGTTTCCCAAACACACCGTGAATGTAAAAGTTGTCATAGGTGTTACCGTTGATGGACTCTGTTGCCTTCGGAAATTAACTTTGCCACTACACTACAAATGTTATTGTTTTATTTTGTTTCATAACACACTACTATATCGGATTATACACGCCTTGACATACTTTTTATATTTCTAACATGTTAACAAGTGCTTCATGTGCAACATTTGTATTGTAGGTTTATTTGCTTCCATTGCTTGTCATTATTTGTCAGTGTTTGCGGGTTTTTCCCTTTGTCTTGCGTGCACACTTGTATTATTTTGGCTTAGTCGGACTTGATTTTCTTGCAACATCATGAGTGATGTCCCATATTTGAAACCCTCTTTTCATGGTCTACATGGTCTTCTCGTGCCTTAGCTTACACATTGTTTGCTTACTTGTTAGCTTACATTGTATTATACATGCATGCTTGTCATTGCTTGCACTAACACTTTTTTCCTAGCCAATTTGTTTGTGTGTGCCTTGGTTTTTACCAAGGACACTTCCTCCCCCCATGCAGGGCCCAATTTCAACACCACGTTCGGTCTTCCTTTGGGCTAAATACTCCCTAGTGATGTTGTATGCACCCTAAACTAGAGGGGCATCATTTGGGTGAAGGAGTCACCCCATACAACATATCATAGTCGCAGTTCAACATACTTCAGTACCGGTACAACACAGTCATCAAGACACAGAAAGGGCTCAAAATCTGACTTGGGTCCTTACTACAGCACAAACACCAGTGCCAAGACTAAGACAATAATGTTTAGGAACCCTTGACCCATCTTGGACCCCTATGACCAGGGGGAAGTTACAAAACATTCTTTAGTGCAACATAGTCTACAAAAATTTACACAATGAATTTTACAGGGCATACAGTCTTTAGCACACATCATACAACATTTTTCTTTTTCAGCATTGGGTCAATATTGGTCGAACCAGATCATATTTTTACACACCATCTGAAGTGGTGTTCCATACATTGGTAAGCAGTTAAAGGTTGTAGGATGACACCAGACGTTTCTCCCCACATTTCTTCCAATTCTTGGCATGAGATCACTTGAAAAAATCACTTCTCTACATCATCTACAATATCCTTTCTACACTCTTTTCCTCATCATGGATCAGGTGCACATGTTCCTTTTTCACATTTTACATGATTTCTTACATACATTTTTATACATTTTAATAATATACACGCGTATTTTACTACTTGATCGTTATTCTCTTTTAGAGGTTTGTATTTATGGGAAGCGTAAATCAACATCATCCTACATCACATTAACAACAACAACAAGTATAATCGTGGCACCTACACATGCGTTTCTACCCTAGGGTCATCATCATCATCTCTTTTTGCACTTTCTCCTCTCTAGTTTCCATGCTTCACATTTTTATCACTCCACTCTTTTTCCTTGTCTCTTGGCACACTTTCACCATCGATCTACATGGTTATCAAGTGCGCTCTTATTTATTTTATGTTCTCGAGATTTCACTCAACAACATAAAGTGGGGGAAAATGTAGACACAAAATCACACACTTTGGGTAATTATCTAGTCATGATTACATATTACTATTCATATGATTCCTAACGTAAGAAAATTACCAATTAACCCATGTATTTAGCCATCATGTGCTTTCTTTCTGTTGCCACTTTTGGTCTTATACATCTTCTTTCTCAGTCTGACCTTCGACCCTTTAGTTTCTCTGAGTTTAGACACCGACGCATAACCAAGATGCCAGCGTCAAGTGCTCCCGTCCCCTCTGGGTGCCGCTAAACTCTTTGTACTTTACTCACATCTTTTGGATCTTTTCTAGCCATTTGAGCATTTTATATTTTTAGTAGTCAACATTTTTGGGGTTAATTATGAAATTCAAGAAAAAAAATCATATACATATAAACGTTATGTGATCATAATAAAGGTCCAGGCACTAAGAATTAGCTATCACAACCTAAGGTTGCATTCAAAGGCTATTCAAGATCATTCAAGCATCTCATTCAAGGGCAAGGGACTGCATTCTTCTATGCATACGCTTCATAGGAGGGGAAGTTCATTTTATTCCATACACATATCTATTTACATCTTCTACATCTACCTATTTTATCTTGTTATTAAGTGTGATTTGCATAAAAGACGCCTAGGGCATGATTCCACACACACACACACACATGCACCTAGAACTACATTGGGTCTGAAATGTAGTGCAATGAGTCAGTTGTAAGATCACTCATTTGAAAACTGAGGACAATCTGACCCCTCCTTTGCATTCTTTTCTTTTTAGGATTTGATGAACTCTTGAGGGTTTTTCATGTCAATATTTCATTATAGGTTAATATCGACATTGAAAATCATTGTAAGAAACACTAACAACCAAAGGTGAATGAAAATGAACACCTTGTAACTAGTCAAAGATGGTTTTCTAAGATTTTTTGTAGTCACAAGTGCCTAGTATTGGTCTATGGTGCCCATAGGTGCCCTTGCCCCTTTCCAGGTGCCCTTCCAGGAAGATTGTCAACTTGCATATTTTTTTGGGTCTCTGTGCGACACTTATCCCTCTTTATTCCCCTGGTCATCACTTTGGCACAATTCAGATTTGGTTGTGAATCAAGTAAGTCTTATTTCCTCCTTTTTGTAACTAAGGTTTCATATTTACTAGCTTAATTTGATTTTCTGTACTTAATTGCTTATTCATTTACTACTACATTGCAATTAGTATTAGGCATCTATTCATTCCAATATTTACTTAATCACATATAAGGGAAAAGGGAATGTCATTTTTACATACACGCATAGGAGGGGAAGTTCATTATTTCATGCACACATCTATCTACATCTTTTACATCTATATTTTCTCGATATCAAGTGTGACACACAAAGATCCACCTAGGGCACAATTTTGATACACACACACATAAAACTACATGGGGTCTGCAATGTAGTGCAACACTCAGTCATAAGCTTACTTCGTTGACATCCGAGGACTGTATAACCACCCATTTTAAATCTTTATTTTTAGGATTTGATGTGGTTTGGGGGTTTTGCAGGTGCTTCTTTATAATTGTAGGTTTCAAATGAATAAAAATGAAGTCCAGTGACATATAGTCGATCAAAGGTGACAACTAGTGAACATCTCGTGCCCCTACGAAATTAGGTTTCTTAGCTTTTGAGCTGTCACATGAACCTGTAGGTCTCTGGTGCCACTGACCATAGGTGCCATGGTCCTCACATTTCTGACACTCCTGCAATTTTTTGGGTCTGATTGTGACACTTTGAGTTCCTATTCCAATATTTTTCCAGCTTGGCATACCTTCGGGATTATTGTGAATCAGCTAAGTCCTTGTATCTCTCTTTTTGACAACTAGGGTTTCAAATTTAAATTACTTATTTGCTTGGATTAAATATGTACTTATTGTTTATATTCAACATTGTTACATATTTAGATTTAGGAATTTATTTATTCAATATTTTCTTAATCCTTTGGTGAACCCATCACTCGAAACCCACCTTGAGTTCTAGGGCTTTTATCATCTTTGCGTTATGGCTCAATCTTCTAGCAAGTTTACTGAAGCCCATCTCCAAGAACTCAATGATAATATTGCTGAGCATCCTTAGGATCTAGACCTGCTTTTATTCACTTCTCATGAGGAGGCCACCAATCTTGTAGAGCTTAATGTTCCTACCTCCATCCCTGCTTCCATGCCAATTGTAACTCAATTGTCTACTGCCACTCTTCCACTGAATTCTACTATTCTTATTTTTTTCCTACTCCCACGAATCAATTCACTCCACACTCATACGTAGTAAGTCTCTTCTACTGACACTCAATTTAGCCTCACTTTATCAGGACCTTCAAGTTCAAATCCATCAATTGTAACAAGCTACTTCTCATGCGTCTCCATCTCTGGATTCCATATTATTACACCATACTCCTTTCGTACCCGCCATTTCCACTTATGCACTTCCACCTAGTTTTGTTAATCACATGCTTCCCATTTTTAATGGTCATGGTGACCCCAAGAGCATATCCGAGCATTTCATGTGGCATGTCTAGATTTTGTGGATGATCATATTCTCTTAGCTAAGCTCTTTCCTAGAAGTCTTCACGAATATGAAATGTGTTGGTTATATGATCTAACTGTCCATCTAGTAACATATTTTACACATTTATCTGATGCTTTTCTCACTCATTTCTCTATCAATATCGGCTCCAAAATATCCTATGCTCAACTCACACAAATTAAGCAAGGATCTAATAAACATCTAGTGGATTATGTCTTGCGATAAAAAACAACCTAGATAAGATGTCTAATGTGCTTCCAAAATCTAAAATTCAAGATCTATTTGTCCAAAGTCTATTACTGCCTCTCTAGGAGAGTTTCATCTTCAAGACCTCTCCATCATTCGATCATTTGTGTCATACTCTTAAGCTAAGTGAAACTAAACTCTTATCTATAGGCAAGCTTAAGTATCAGTCACATGCTTCATCTTCTATGCACTTTCAAAGTAAATCAACTTTTAAGCCATCTACAAAACCTACTGAAGCTAAAAATAATGTAAATGTTGTATCTAACACCAAAAAGTTTAGTGGCAACCTCCTAAGTGTACATTTACTAATCTTACTATTGCTCCAAATCTTCTATTACCACAACTCATCGAGAGAAATATTATTACACTTCCTCATCCACTCAATCTAGACCCATCTCATCCTAAAGGTCGTAATTACAATGAAAATTTGAAATGCGACTATCATCAATGCATTGGGCATTCTATATATTGATGTTTCAAACTTCACAATCTTATTCAAGATCTTATCGATAATAATGCTATTGAGCTTCCTGAGCCTACAAAATCCTCACCGGTCAATGAAAATCATAATCTTAATATCTTCAACAATCTACTTCCAAAACATGATAAACAAGCGTTTAACTCTTCATTCAATCATACATATTGCACAGTGCCTCCTCCTGCATCAGGGGCTCTTGATTTTCTAGTTTCTCATGCTGAGGCATCTCCACCGATCATTGCTTTCTCTAATCATGAGTATCATGCTACATTCTCTTCTGATTGCACTTGCACATTCGTACTTTTATTAGATCCACTACTATCAATAACACTATGGTTGATCCATCATTTTGTATAAGCACTTGTTCTATTTCACTTCTTGTCGATATTGGCTATCCACTCTCTCAACCTTCATATCCAATTCCTAACTCATATGGTATGTCAAGCTTCCAGTAACAGTGGGTCCTCTTACCATGTTTGTGCCCTTTCTTGTGGAACCTTTAGTCAAAGGGTGTGACATACTATATGGTCTTCCCTAGCTCCAGGAAACCCATGTTATCATCTCCATGCACCATTTGTGTCTAAAGTTCATTCACAATAAGTAAGTCATCACTATTATTGGTGTTTCACCATCCACACCATGGCCATAACCTCCTCTTAAGGTTTCCATTGCACTTGCTAGAACATGTAGGTCACCGCAACATCTCAATTCTAAAGCACAATCTACTCCTAGCTCACCTATTTGTGCACAACCTACTAGGTCTCACAGGTCTATTAGTTCATCTCACTAGTCTAGGTCCATCACTCAGGAAATTCCTTAACATCGATCTACATCACCACCTTGTTTTACTTCACATAGGTTTCCATCACCTCCGAATTATCCTTCACATAGGTACCAATCACTGCCAAAGTCTCAAGCATATAGGTCTCGTTCACTAGTACATCTCCAGTCTCATTCACTGTCGGTCTTAGAGCATGGTCACATGCCTTTATCTTCACAAGCATCAGGTGGAGGATCCTCACCTTTCACTTTTATCGGATAACATAATCACCTTTGCACACTTTGGGGGCATCACTCCTACTCATTCCCCCCTTTCTAGCATTATCAGGTGTCTCACAATTCTACTATTTCACTTCACACTTTGCATCTAGTCTTTCACACATCATACACATCTTGATACATTTGTATCACATCCCCCTATGACACACTCTTGTGCTAAGGTTCACACTTGAATATTGAGGGATCACTACATATATGAAATTCACACACTACACACTTCACACTTCACACATCACACATTCATGACATATCTTTCTATACAGCTCCTATTACACATCCTACATACTCTTCACATTCACGACACATATTTCTTTCACTTGTATATTGTGCTCACCAGCCTATAGCACACTTTATTTCCATGGTTCATACTCAATTGTTGAGGGTTTCAATCTAAAATGAAGCTCACAACATTACTCACACTCTATGATCTATGTTTTATCGATCACATATTTCTAGTGCACACGTTCAAACCATTTCTCGATGACACACTCTTGTTATATGGTTCATTCTTGACTGTTGAGGAATATTTTATCAATGAACCTCATCTCATGCATACACATCCACTCAGGGGGCACATTGATCCAATCACACTCATATTGCATTCCATTCCATCTCACTTAGAACATACTACATATCTTGGTTTTACTTAGTCTCTTTTACATTTACTCATTTCATGTACACTTTATTACACATATTAGACAGATACATTACATGTCCTTATCTCTTTCTATATAAACATGCACATTCACTTGCATTCTAGTTATAGATGTAGCTTTCATACAAATTGATACATGTAACATGGATATGCTTCACACACTACCTCTTACTAGTCCCATAACGACTCCTGGGGGTATCCGCTTTCGTATATTACAGGTTTTATTGTTTCATTTTTTCATAGCACATTACTATATCGAGTTATATATGCTTTGACATACTTTTTATCTATCTAACATGATAACGGGTGCTTCATGTATGAAATTTTATTTGTAGTTATATTTGTTACCATGGTTGTATGTTTCCTTTACTTGTCATTGCTTTCTCTTGTATGACATTATTTGTGGGATTTTCCCTTTTTCTTGTGTTCACACTTTTTTCTTTCAGCCACTATGGCCTCAATTGTCTTACGACATCATGATTGATGTCCCATGTTTAAAACCCACTTTTTGTGGTCTATTCTATCTACACTATCACATGTTTACAATGTCTTTTTGTTAGCTTACACACTATTTTCTATATGCGTGTTCATCTTTCTTACATTAACACTTGTTTCTTAGCCACTTTTCTTGTGTGTGCCTTAGTTTCTACCAAACACATTCCCTTCCCCCAAAAGGGCATCAATTTCACTTCACCATCTTGTCCTCCTTTGGGCCGCATTATCCTCATTGATGTTACATGCACCCCAATGAGGGGGAGCATCGATTGGGTGAATCATTCACCTCATACAACAATCTAGAGTCACAGTTCAGTACTAGTACAACACAATCACCCATGCCCAACACTAGATAGTAGTTCTTGGGAACCCTTGACTCTTCTTGGATGCTTGTGACCAAGGGTAGTTATAGAAATTTTCTTAGTTTAGTATATTTTTCATCAGTTTATACAATGGCTTTTATAGGACACAAAGTCCTTTAGCACTCGGCATGCATGCATTACATCTTCTTTACTACTTTCACGTTGGATCTAACTGGATCAGATTTACGCACACCATCTAGAGTGATGGTTATACTTCAAGAAGTAGTCAAATGTTGGAGAATAAAACTATTCCTTTCTCCCTACACTTCTTCCACACTTGGCGTGAGATTGCCCGAAAAACTTGCACTCAACGCAAATGGCGTGAGATTTCTTGAAAAAACCGTTCTTGGCATGAGATCACCCAAAAAAATCATTCTTTTACAACATCTTCAGGATCCTCTCTATCTCTTTTTACTCATCATGGATCAAGTACACATGTTCCTTTTTCATTTTTACATGCTTTTACACACATTTTACACGTTTTGATCACATATACACATATTTGACTAATTGTTTGTTCTTCTCTTTTGTAGGTCCATCCTTATGGGAAGTAGTAGTCACATCAATCAAATGATTAATCAAACATCATAAATCATCTTGATCAACATCAAAAATAGGTGCAACACAACATTTACACATACGCTTTCACCCTTAGGGTCATCATCATTTTTCACTTCCTCTTTTCTAGCTTCCACGCTTCATGTTTTTATCACTCCACACTTTTTTATTGTCTCTCTCGAAACACTTTCTTCCATCAATCTACATGGTTATCAGGTACACATATCTTATCTACTTTATGTTTTCGAGATCTCAACTATATAAAGTGGGTGAAAATTTAGAAACTAAATCATACACTTTGGGTATATTTCTAGTCCTGATCACATACCACTATTCATATGATTCCTAAGCGAGAAAAGTACTAATTGACCACTATCTTTGGCTATCTTTTCTTACTTTCTATTTTCTCTATTGGTCTTACACTCCTTTCCCATTATGTATTTTTATACTTTGACATTTCTTATTCTGGACACCAACACCCAGCCAGGATGTTAGCGCCAGACACCCCTATCCCCTCTTAGTGCCCCTGACCTCTTTGTAATTTGCTTACATCTTTTTGGTCCTTTATAACCATTTAGGCATCTTAATTTTTTACTAGCTGGCCTTCTAGTGGTTAACTACGAAATTCAAACAAGGGAATCATATAAATACAAAGCTATGTGACCATAATAAAGGACTAAGAACTAAGCATTATATATAACCACCTAAGGTTGCATCCAAGAGCATTCAAACATCCATCTAGCTCCACACAAGGGAAAAAAGACTGCCTTTTTTCATGCATTCATAGGAGGGGAAGCTCATTATTTCACACACACATCAATCTACATCTTTTACATCTAGCTATTTTCTCACTATCAAGTGTGGCATGCACTAGAGCCATGTAGGGCATGATTTCTACACAACCACACATAGAACTACACAGAGTATACAATGTAGTGCAACCCTTGGTCATAATCTCACTTCATTGACAATTGAGGATACTCCGACCTCCCATTTTATATATCTATTTTATAGGATTTGATGCAGTTTGGGGGTTTTATAGGTGATTCTTTATAATTGAAGGTTTCATGTGAATAACAACAAAGTGTAGTAACATACAAGTGATTATAGATGAAAAATAGCATACATCTCATGCCCCTGTGAAATTATGTTCCACAGCTTCCGATCAATCACAGACACCCAAAATAGGTCTCTGGCACCAATGACCCTGCATAGGTGTCCTGTTCATGGCATTTCTAGCAAACTAAAATTTTTTGGGTCTAATTGCGACACTCTGAGTTCCTATTCCAACAATTTTCCAGCTTGGCATACCTTCGAGATTATTACGAATCAACTAAGTCCTTCTATCTCTCTATTTGTAACTAGGGTATCAAATTTAAATTACTTATTTACTTGGATCAAATCTGTACCTTATTGCTTATATTCAGTGTTATTCCATATTTAGATTTAGGTATTTACTTATTCAATAGTTTCTTAATCACCAAGAGCCTCGGTGGGAAAAGTAAAAGGTATGGTGCCAAGCATCATGCATCATGTAAGGAGGTGTAAAATATCTTCATTCACATATAGAGACCAAGTGAATGTGCATGTGTATATATAAAACGATGATGGCATACTGAGTATTCAACTAACATAGTAAGTAAAGTATAACATGCATGTAGAAAAATGTAGCAAGAGTACATGCAACCATGATATGCAAATACTATGATGGTGTGATGACATGGTATGTAAGATGTGAAGATGATAGGAGTAACCTTCCCCCTAGCGGATGCATATGAGACGAGGTTCATTTATAAAATCTCTCTTAACAGTCAATAATGAACCATAGAACAAGAGCATGTCTTTAGGAAATGAGTGTTTTGTGCAAATAGATGCTAGAAAGATGTAACATGAAGCACATAGTGTAAAATGTAGATGATGTGAGGTTCATTTAAAAATCATACCCTTAGCAGTCAATTATGAACCGTGGAACTATAGTGCATCATAGGGTAATGAAGGTATAATGTGTGTACCAAAGGTGTAGGACTGCTTAGGAAGATTAAACATGATGTATGAAGCTTGAAGTGTAGTAATAGAACACAAGAGACAATTGATAATGATGGGAGGGTGGAGAAATTGCAATGCCCCCAAGTGTGTGATTAGAGAAGGATCAAGTAAAATCATCTAGGAGATCATCAGTGTTGGGATCATAACCAATTGGATTTAAATTGGAGACTTGGTTAAGCATTGGCATGGGGTTGATAATATAAAGATCATTTGCAACGTAAATTGTACATTCCCATAGCATATTATTCATCAATATAGGGAGGCTACGAACAATTGTGTGCATACCCGAGAGTGAGATTTTGAGTATAACCAAGGAATGAATCATTTTAAAAAGAGATTTAACTCTAAAGGCATGGGAAATGTGATATTAGTATGATTAGGATCCAAAATTCTACCAATGTAGTCAAGACAAGATTTTCTGAGTGTGAGTGGAGAGGAACAAGGAGTACATACAAGAAACACTGATAAATGGAAGATGCAGAGGCCATATGAAATGCGATAACAAGTACACATATGCAATAAAGGTGAGGAGAGTGAGGTGGGGGAATGTATTTCGGTAAGTGTGAATCTAAGGCATGACTAATCCATCATACATGCAAAAAATGTCAGAGCAAGTGTGGATTGAATGGAATATGGGGCCAATAAGATTCATGTATGAAGATAGTGCATGTGAAGGGATCAAGGTATGTCATAAAGGCAGTTTTGGGAGAGGAAGTAGGTGGTCAGATGTCAAATGTATGAATACTCCACTAGAAGGGTATCATGGCATTAGTGGAAGGAGGAGGTTTTTTGAATTGGTATTCACCAAGGCCAATAGTAAAAAAAGTATCCTGGAAGTAGGATTCATCTATTTCAATAGGAGTAAAGTTAAGATTGCACAATGTGTCATTGTTTAGCTCTACGACATCAACCTCATCATCACAACCATCAGTCCTAACATTATCTTGTTGGAAAACAATGTTAAGGATACTAGGATTTGTTGGGGATGGGTCTATGTGAAAAACATTTACAACTATAGAATATCAAATCCAAAACATGCAAATATGGATCTAACAATCCCCACAAAATCTATAGCAGTGGAAGTATAAACAAGAATAATCCAAATCACACAAAAGTACACACACATAACACAACATGTACCATGGTTCACCCAATGTGGGCTACATCCACCAAAGATAGAGATCTCATATATATAATATAACAAGAGATTATAAACCAACATCTTCTGCACAAGAGTACATGTATCTCTACAAGAGTATCTCTTCCTCCCATATCTCCAATTGGATCTACCTGAGTACACTAAATTTTTCCTCCATACCACCACATGTGTCTCCTCCAGATCTCTAACTGGAATCTACCTAAGTGCACTACAACCATGCCTTTGAAACACCACCAAGATCTCACATACCTGAAGCTACCCTGCATCTTCCACTGTGTAACCAAGCTCTCATTGTACTGTGAATATGCAAACAAGACCTCTAGAAGGGTCTACCAATGTGCAACGTAACCATGCACCAAGAAGTAAGTCTCTCCTCCATCACTGCATCAACCTATGCAAACATGGAGACAACTTCCTCTACAATACTAGATTCCTATGGATCAACAATACATCATGATCTCATGGATTTGTAATACAAGATCTCACAACATGTGGATCTACAAGAATGAGCAATAACAAGATCTCACAACAAGTCTTGTGGATCTAACAAACTCAAGAAATTTTCTGTATCTACTAAGTGGGAGCCGATTTACATACTATGCAAGCCATTACATGAGACTAAACAATACAAAGGAAATATAGTAGAAGATAATACCATCTTCTCACCAATAGTGTACCTGCACTTTCCTTCTTGTTCAGCTTCTCTCTATGAAAGCTCCTATTTTCATGCAATCTTCTTCTTTTCTTCTTCTTCTTCATCATCCTTTCAACCAAGGATAGCTCAATTCTTCTCTTTCCTCATTCATTTTTATTCTAACCCTAGTTTTCTAGCTTATATAAGCTTAGAAAAACTTAGGGCACCTTAGCTATGCATTTACAACCTTTAAATCAACTTTAAAACAAAAGCTAGATTAAATTCCCGTGAGTTAAATATAAAATTTCATGCATAGGTAACCGGTTCCGGTTACCCTGATGCTGACCGACGCTAGTTACCCTGACTAATTACCCTGCACCGGTTTACCCTATGACTGTGTTGGTTACTGAGTAAACCAACAAGGTGTAAATCATGCTAACTGTGAAGCAATTCAGCTCCACAATCCTAACAATCTCCCACTTGGAGATAAATTGTTGAACCTGTACCTGTACATCACCATCCTCTACATACTGTGAAGACCGTATATTCTTTATATCAACAATTCTCTCAAATGAAATCAGGAAGATTAAACCATCTTCTAAAACCAAGAAGATAACAATCCCATGACTTACCATATACCTGCACGAAGCTACTCTCTGATCCGTGATACACGAGCTATCCATACATCAAGCTCTCACTAAATCATAACTCCAAGCCTCTCATGTAACTAAGCCACCATGACTAACACACTTGCAAGAGCTCCCACTGAATCATAACACCATACAAATTGTTGGTATCAGGCAATCAAGCCTACCAAGCTCCTCATGTAATAAGCCATCATGACTAACACATCTGCAAGAATCTCCCACTCAAACTAAAGTACTGAGCCTCTATCACATCCATAGCCATACCTATAAAACCAACCATGTTCTCCATCCATCTATGTCTCCATGCAACCACCAATGCAACTGACCAAGACAAGTCAAACTAGAATATGCGAAAGCAAAACAAGATCCTGGGTAAAGACAACCCAAATGAGTTCTACTTGCAACAGTGGGTGATCAATCCACAAACCTGCATAACTCAAAGAATCTAAACACTGCAATCTACAAATCCAACCCTGCATAAACAACTAGCATGTCCAAGACAATCATCTGTAGATAACATCTCCCATGGAGTAACATAGTAATCAAGAGGAAATACAAACATCCCCTACTCATGCTCAAGGCATCCATGTGTAAATCAAACATCTACATCATCATAGACTCAAAAAAATGAATCTATCCACATGTACAAACTCACCATGTACATACATCCATATCACCAGGCTCTCCAGAAGCTCCAAGTCTGCAACCAACTAACTCCAAAGCCAAATATGAATCATGTGCTCATCAATGTCAATAACAAACATCCATGCTAAACCATGCCACTAATACCAAGTGACAAATACCAGCAAACATGTCATCAACATACTCTGCACAATCAACCAAGATGAAATCAAAACAAGGGCACCATCTAAAAATGGTAAATAAACACTGTTGTCAAACCTGTGACCAAACCGACCATGGTTTCCTAACCAACCCCGGTCACTACCTGACCAACCAAAGTTACCAAATGATCTGACCATGGTTAACCCTAACCAACACCGGTCTCTGTAACTAGCATATTTTATCCTTCTTTTTCACCCTTTAAACTCTGAAAATTGCTTTATCATCTAAAACCAGCTGAATCAACCATCAACTACCTTCCCTAAGGAATATCCAGGACACCACAAAATAAACCAGAAGTGACATAACAAAGCAATAAACTCAAAATACCTGCAAATCCATGACTGCCCTCCAAAACCAACTTGTGCCTCTTGCCACTCTAAATAGTAGAAATCTCCTCTCACTTTGCATGTGCATCATGTATCCAATCCTGTAATGCCAACAACCATGGCTTGCTCCCACTGAACATGAAATCCCCTGCACTGCCTCTAACACCAAGCTCAAAAGCTAATATGTTAGTGAGAAATAAAACCAGATGAAAGAACTATAAAAATTGATTTGCTTTCTTCTTTGAGAATACTTCTACACCACAGAAGTTTGGAATTCTTGTGAAGTAGGTGAATCACCTTCTTTCCATCCATGTGTACTCAACATCTCTCATTACCTGCAACTATGTCTAATCATGACTTTTCATTGAGGATCTCATCCTTAGACTAGAAACCCTTGTCCTCAAGATTCCACACAAGTGGGAAATAAAAGTTCAAACAACACCAAAAAACCATGGTGTAAATTTGTGCACACTATCCAAACATAATATCAGTTACTCCAAATGAAAGAAATAAAATATGAATCATATAGAGATACCTGACTCAAAGTCTCAATGGAACTAACTGACGCCAACTCCGTCCTCTTTCTGATCTAAACCATGAAGTGATCTACACCGTTTCTGCCATGTACACTCTGTGCAAGAAACTCGATCCTCCAAACTAGGACAAAAAAACCATCTACCCTCTCCTGCTGCAAAAACCTGTACAGATAAGTTGCCACAGAGACCGACCATGGTCATCTCCTAACCAACCATGGTTAGTTGACCGATACCAGTTCCTCTATGACCAACCGTCGGTTCTCAGACCGATGTCGATGCTGCTAGAATGAACCCAACGTCCACACAATTTGGCATAGAACACCACACCAGGTGCCTACTTCGACCGAAGATGATAGTTGAGCTGAGATAGTCATTTCAAGAAGCATCCAAATCTCATACAAAACAACTACATACAATAAACCATGCAATAAATTACATCAAGGTGAAATACCTCACCTTACCAATACCAAGATACTCAACCCTCATCTTCAACTAACTGAAACATGTACCTCTCTAACAGAAGCCCCATCTTCGTTCTGTGCTAAAACCTCTCTACCGAAGCCCCATGCATCTAACTACACCAAGGATGCATACCTGCTCCTTTTCTCTATCTAGATTTTCAATCCAAAACCATGCATGTGCAATTAAAACACATAGCGCTGCAAAACCAAGATAAAACCATACCTCAATAACCAGATTTGTAATCTTACCACCATGCTTGTGCCTCCAAGAACCAGGGGACACCTCAGAAAACAATACACATTCCATGCATCTCTCCATTTCTTCATATCTGTGATTTTCTATTTAAAACTAGGTTGTTTAGTAACCGACCACGGTCACCCTACCAACGTCAGTTTCCACTTAACCAATGCCGGTCACTGTAATTTCTCTAGCAACCTTACATCTTCTAGCTCCCACTTGAGATTGAATCTCTTCCTATGATTTTCTCATCAGGAAAAAAAAAACCCTACTCTCATACATGTCAGTAATACCACTAACAATATACTGAAAGCAAAACCTTGCTCTAAAATAACCAAGCTAACCAAGCTCTGATACCAGTTTTTGGGGATGGGTCTATGCAGAAACATTTGCAACTATAGAATATCAAATCCAAAACATGCAAATACACGGATCTAACAATCCCCACAAAATCTACAGGAGTGGAATTATAAACAAGAATAATCCAAATCACACAAAAGTACACACACATAACACAACATGTACCGTGGTTCACCCAATGTGGGCTATGTCCACCAAAGATAGAGATCTCATATATATATATATATATATATATATAACAAGAGATTACAAAACCAACACTTCTGCACAAGAGTACATGTATCTCTACAAGATTATCTCTTCCTCCCAGATCTCCAACTGGATCTTCCTGAGTACACTAAACTGTGCCTCCATACCACCACTTGTGTTTCCTCCAGATCTCTAACCAGATCTACTTGAGTGCAGTACAACCATGCCTTTGAAACACCACCAAGATCTCACATACCTGAAGCTACCCTGCATCTACCACTATGTAACCAAGCTCTCATTGTACTATGAATCTGCAAAACAAGACCTCTAGAAGGGTCTACCAATGTGGAACCTGTCATCACCAATCCGGCACTATGATAATTCTTCACCGGGAACTCCTCGTGCTATGATTATTTACTAATACACAACCTTTAGTTTGGTGGACGTAATCTAGAAACAAAACAACAACCGAACACAAGAATACCATCGACTATGATAAGACGGAATGATGACAAAATCTGAAATATCAAAATAAATTATAATATTAACATGAAATTGTTACAATCTCACCCATGAGGTACTTCAACAAGACTATGGGAGAAACTTTACAATTACACCTCTCGATGGCTTCTTCAACACACCTTTAACTGATGGCTTCCTTTGCACACTTCCTACAATATTTCTCACTACTTCTTTCTATGCTAAATGAGGGGGGTAGCCTCTCTATTTATAGAACTTCCAGGCTTATCCATCTTATCTCTAAGATAGGATAAGAAATCCACTATGACGAATCATATTCCATACCTTAACTCTTATCTGTACATGTAGGCTTATCTGTTAAGATAAGATAAACCTTATCATTTTACATGGGTTCCACATTTTTAGACTTTTTACAAATAAAATACACAAAATATTTATGACCTCACTCCTTGTCTTTATTACCAATATAATATTTCTAATTCCTAATCATGTAAACCCTACTTCTCTAATTACCCAAACTTTGACATTTTAACATTACCCGGACCACTTACGACAAATATTTACTTTTTACAACATTCCTATTGTACTTTGACTGTTACCGTACTCCACATTATTGGCGGCACCGTACTGATGGCGCCATTATCTTCTATCGGATGCTACTACTAATTACACTTAACAACATCCTATTCTTAATACATACATTAATGAAATAGAAATTATGGAGGAAAATTTTAGTGTCGACATCTTCCCCCTTCCTAGCTTCTACTCCGTCATCGGAGTAGACTATTCTGGTGCTTGGAAAATCTTCAACTTGTCGTGGTTGACCCATTTTGTAATGGGAGTGCCATCCAATTCCTCCAGTCGGTACGTACCATTTTCATGCACAACTGCTATTTTGTAGGGCCCCATCCATTTTGGAAGAAATTTTCTCTGTCTTCTTTTTTTGTATCTGGAATCATATACTAGGACCAAGTCATTCACATGAAATGGAGACCATTGGATCTTTTGATCAAAGTATTCCTTCTGCTTCATTTTCTTCTTATGGCTTGTATCCTTTGCTATTTCCCTCATTTCCTCTAGCAAATGAAGATGTACCAACCTTTCTTTTACTGAATCACTTTCATCCATCCTTTCATTTTTCATAACTCTCACAGTGGGAATATCAAACTCAATAGGAAGAACTGGATCAATGCCATAGGCCAACTGAAATGGGGAGTATCCTGTTGCTGACTTTGATGTTGCCCTATATGCCCACAATGCTGCATGAATCCTTTTATCCCATTTATGTACCTGCAAGGCTGCATCTTTTGCTAAAATTTGACACAACACAAAATTTGTTCGTTGCACCTGTCCATTTGTGCTTGGCTTGTATGTTGTTGCCTTCCTGTGCTTAATAGAAAACTTATTGACTAGGGCTTCTACCACCTCATTAATGAAGTGGCTTCCTTGATCTGTTACAATTTCTAATGGACAACCAAATATGGTGACAATGTGTTCATATATGAACCTTGCCACTTCATCCATGGAAGCTGTTTTCAATGGCCTAGCTTCAACCCACTTGGTTAAATAATCTGTGGCAACTACAATATACTTATTTTGACGTGATGTAGTTGGAAGTGGACCTACAATGTCTATTCCCCATTTTTCAAAGGGACCAAGGGGAAGAATAGGATATAATGGAGCTGATGAAGTCTTACGGTTACCATGTGTTTGACAAATATCACATGTCTTACAATAATTATAACAATCTTTAAAAAGAGTGGGCCAGTGATAACCTGCATCCAAGATCCTTCTTGCTGTAAGTTGTCCAGAGAAGTGCCCTCCACATGTACCATTGTGGAATTCTTCTAGTAGCTGCTTTCCTTGATCACGTCCAACTGCCCTCTTGGACTGTCCATCAGGTCCTATTCGAAATAATGCTCCATGCATAATAGAATATGGACGACTGGCTTGAGTAATCTTTCTCTTAGTCTTTGCATTGGCACCATCAGGAAACTTGAATTCATTCAGATAATTCCAAATATCTATGTATTCACTAGGGATTGTGTCAAGGGAGAACAATGTTGCATTGGGAAAATCATCATCATCACAAGATGATCCTAAACCATCATAGGCTCGAGAGAGTGCATCTGCATTGACATGCTTCTTTCCTGGCCTATCTATAATATCAAATTCAAATTCTTGTAGCAAAATTATCCATCTTGCTATCCTCCCTGATGGGTTAGGCTTATTGACAATATATTTCAGAGCCTGATGATCCATTACAACTATAAATTTCTGCCCTAGCAAGTAATTTCTAAACTTCTTTACAGCAAAAATGATAGCTAGAGCCTCTTTTTCAGTTACAGTATAGTTTACCTCAGCACTGCTCATTTGTCTGCTCCCAAAGTAAATTGGATGTTCATTCCCATTTTCATCCTTTTGGTTCAAAGTACTACCTAGTGCTGCATTTGAGGCATCAGTGTACACAATGAATGGCTTGCTCCAATCTGGATTCTTCAAAACAGGTGAAGACACCAAGGCTTCCTTCAGTTGTCCAAAAGCTTCATGCACCTTGTTTCCTGGTTCATAAGCAACATCCTTCTTCAAGAACTGGGTTAGTGGCTATGAAATCTTTGAGAAATTCTTGATGAACCTTCTATAGTAACCCACATGGCCTAAAAATGATCTCAACTTACTTCTATTCATAGGAAATGGTAAATCTTTGATTTTTGAAACTTTATCAGGATCAGTACCAATACCATCTCTGGATACAACATGCCCTAACAAAACGCCTTTAGAACATCCAAAGACACACTTTGTAGGGTTTAGTGAGGCTTGTGCTTCATCTAACCTTTGAAATGCTGTCTCCATCTGGTGCAAGTGGTCCAACTTGCTCCCATAGATGCAAAAACCATCCAGAAATACTCTGATGAAGGTCCCAATGTAGGGTTCGAACACCTTATTCATCAAACGCTGGAATGTTGCTGGAGCATTACACAACCCAAAAGGCATAACTCTATAAGCAAACGTTCCCCAAGGAGTGGTGAACGTGGTCTTCAGCTGATCTTTCTCTGCTATACGAACTTGGTTGTAGCCACTATATCCATCAGCAAAACTATAACACTCCTGGCCAGCTACTTCGTCCAAGATCTGATCTGAAAATGGAAGAGGGTAATGATCCTTCTTTGTTGCCTTATTGAGCTTCCTGTAATCAACACAAATGCGTAGCTTCCCATTCTTTTTTATTGAGATCAAAATGGGAGAAACCCATTCTGAATTCTCCATAGCAAATATGAATCCTGCATCAAGCAACTTATCTATTTCTTCTTTTACAGTCTTGGAAAAATTAGGATTCATTCTATATGGAATTTACTTTATGGGCTTAGCACCATCTACCAGCTCAATACAATGTTCTACCCAACTTACTTGACGGAGTTCCTTGTAACCAAAAGTGAATAGGTGTATGTACCTTCGAAAGAGTTGGAGGTAGGATTCCTTCTCACTCTCCATCACAGCATCACCAATCTTTATTTGTTGGAGACGATCATCAACTTCTTCTTCAGATAATTTTATGGGGTCATGAGTTGGTGTGACTGGAAGGATATCCATGACTGAAACATCCACCTCGCTTTCTTCATCTTCAGTGTCCATTTCACTGGTACTAGAGTAATCAGAGGATGTCCAATCATCAGTTTCATCACTTGAATCCACAGGTTATACCTTATGATGTCGAGGGCTCACATTTATCTTCACCCTCTCTCTACCATGTCCAAGTGTCATGAAACCTTCATTCCAGTAGTTTCTTGCATGAACTCTCCTTAGCCATGGTCTTCCTAGCAGCATTGGGTACGCAACAGTACCATTTTTCATCACCTAAAAGTCTACCACACATACCACACCCATAACAGATATTGCCACATTTGAAACTACACCTTCTGGTTTAGTTTTTCCTTTATTTAATGACCTTAACATAAGTGTTGAAGGGCGATCAATTTTTAAACCCAACATATTCATTACAGACTCGGTCATTATATTGACTGCAACACCTCCATCAACTAAGACATCATGAATTGAAATACCATTACATAATACCTCAGCTTGTGGAGCATAGGGATCTGCCTCTGCCTCCAAAACAGGGACCTCAACCTCCTTCCTTCTTCAAGCATTGAGTCCACCTCGCAACTCCCGCCTCTTCTCAGAAGACATAGCCAAGAGTTGACCATATGTAATATTTGCAGGCCTTTTGGACAGATCTTCCAAGATGGAGTATGGTCCTTGCCCCTGTGAAATCAGAAAATCCTGCACACCCAACTTTCTTCTCCTATGTTTCTTACTAGTTTCTTCTTTCATCTTCTTAGGATCATTTCCATCTTGATTATCTTTTTCTTTCTTTCTTTTTGTTACAAACACATCTACTTCATTATTTCTACTCTTATCTACTACATCAAGAGAATTCACAGGTGCTTTTCCTTTATCATTATCTCTTGTACCAGATGTAGAAGCTCTATCTGGACAATTATACTTATAATGACCCTTTTTATAACAACCATAACAAACAACTTCAGAAATATTTCTTTTTGGACCTCTATCTCCTCCCTGAGAACTAAATTCCTTTCCTTGAAGAAGATTAATAGTTAACTGGCCCATCTTCCTAAGCAGATCTTCATACTCAGTAGATGTACTAGGAGAAATATTTGTGCTCACCGGGAGTGGTTGTGGATTCTAGACCAAAGGTGCTGGTGTAGGCTCTATTTTAACAACAATTTCTTTGGGCTCCTCTTCCATGCTTTCTTCTTGCCTTCTTGCAATCTCCTTTGCTTGTTCAATGGTAGCTGGGCGGTCATACTTCACTCGTTGTCTGATCTCTAGCTTCATCTCAAGAATGAAGTGATTACAGAGGAGATTATCCACGCCATTCATCAACCCATTCGCTAGTCCTTCCTTCCGGATCTGGGCATCGAGCTTCCTCCTTAGCTCTAGAACACGAGCATGATAATCCCTTATCTTCTCCTTCTCTCCTTGGGATAGCTTTGTGATCTCGATCATGAGATCTGCATATTTCTGTTGTTCACCAAATTCTTCAAGAAAACTTTTGGTTAATAAATCCCATGAATTTTTCACATTATCACCTAGTGTTTCAAACCACCTAAGTGCTGAACCATCCAAAAAGGTAGGAAAAAATTCAATCCATTGTTCCCTTCTTATAAGGCCATTACAAATACAAGATCGTTTAAACTCTTGAATGAAAGAAGAAGCATCTTCATTAGATTGAGCTGAAAAAATAGGAATCTTTCCCATTTTCAAAAGTAACCACCGTGAAATACCAACCCACAAGTACAATTAACAAGACTTATGTGCACAAATAATTGGAATCACTATACTAGAAAGTGACTTTACACCTTTCTACAGTAAAATAGAAATGACCACGGTAAACTATGGTAAAACTTGACTTACTACGGTAAAAACTGACTTTACTGTGGTAAACACTATTCACGGTAAAAAGTGAAGTTACTACGGTAAATACTATTCACGGTAAAAAGTGACTTTACTGTGGTAATTACTATTCCTAGCAAAAAGGACTTTACCAGGGTAACTACTATTCATGGCAAAAATGACTTTAACATGGTAACTACTATTCACGGTAAAAATGACTTTACCATGGTAACTACTATGCACAGTAAAGACAAGGTTACCCTCCAATTAATTTTTTCCTAAGTGGGAATATCTCTCCAGAAAATCCACCAACGAGGAATGGTCCCGACAACGGAACCAGAATGTCATCACCAATCCGGCACTATGATAATTCTTCACCGGGAACTCCTCGTGCTATGATTATTTACTAATGCACAGCCTTTAGTTTGGTGGACGTAATCTGGAAACAAAACAACAACCGAACACAAGAATACCATCGACTATGATAAGACGGAATGATGACAAATCTGAAATATCAAAGTAAATTATAATATTAACATGAAATTGTTACAATCTCACCCATGAGGTACTTCAACAAGACTATGGGAGAAACTTTACAATTACACCTCTCGATGGCTTCTTCAACACACCTTTAACTGATGGCTTCCTTTGCACACTTCCTACAATATTTCTCACTACTTCTTTCTATGCTAAATGAGGGGGGTAGCCTCTCTATTTATAGAACTTCTAGGCTTATCCATCTTATCTCTAAGATAGGATAAGAAATCCACTATGACGAATCATATTCCATACCTTAACTCTTATCTGTACATGTAGGCTTATCTGTTAAGATAAGATAAACCTTATCATTTTACATGGGTTCCACATTTTTAGACTTTTTACAAATAAAATACACAAAATATTTATGACCTCACTCCTTGTCTTTATTACCAATATAATATTTCTAATTCCTAATCATGTAGACCCTACTTCTCTAATTACCCAAACTTTGACATTTTAACATTACTGGACCACTTACGACAAATATTTACTTTTTATAACATTCCTATTGTACTTTGACTGTTACCGTACTCCACATTATTGGCAGCACCGTACTGACGGCGCCGTTATCTTCTATCAGACGCTACTTCTAATTACACTTAACAACATCCTATTCCTAATACATACATTAATGAAATAGAAATTATGGAGGAAAAATTTTAGTGTCGACAAACCGTAACCATGCACCAAGAAGTACGTCTCTCCTACATCATTGCATCAACCTTTGAAAACATGGAGACAACTTCGTCTACAATACTAGATTCCTATGGATCAACAATACATCATGATCTCGTGGATATGTAATACAAGATATCACAACATGTGGATCTACAAGAATGAGAAATAACAAGATCTCACAATAACCTGTGGATCTAACAAGAAGAAACACTAAGTTCTTTGCATACTATGCAAGCCATTAAATGAGATTAAACAATACAAAGGAAATACAGTAGAAGATAATACCATAATCTCACCAACAATGTACCTACACTTTCCTTCTGTTTAACTTCTTTCTATAAAAGCTCCTGTCTTCATGCAATTTGTTTTTTATTCTTCTTCTTCTTCATCCTTTCAACCAAGGATAACTCAATTCTTTTCTTTCCTCATTCCTTTTTTTTCTAACCCTATTTTTCTAGCTTATATAAGCCTTGAAAAACTTAGGGAACCTTAGCTATGAATTTACAACCTTTAAATTTGATTTAAAACAAAAGCTAGATTAAATTCTCGTGAGTTAAATATAAACTTTCACGCACAGGTAACCAGTGTTAGTTACCTTGATCGATGCCGGTTACTGAGTAAACCAACAAGGTGTAAATCATGCTAAATATGAAGCAATTCAGCTCAACAATCCTAATAGGATCTAGACTCAATGTAAAGGTAGGAGGAGTAACGATAGGTGGGGTAATAGGAGTGGTAGAGGGAGATGAGATAAGTTCGGTTGTATGCATAGGGATGGAAGGAAAGATTGTGGAGGTAGTTGCAGTAGTGGATAACTAGATTGAACAACATCGTATGAGGTGAGGTTATGGTATGGAATAGGATGCAACATAAGGATGGGCATGGAAATGACTAGATCTATATGACATAATTTGAAGGGCTCGGGGTTCAAAGAAATGGTATGCTCATATCCGTTATGTAAAAATTGAACACACCAATGAATTATAGAAGGGACAATATGTATGGCGTGAATCCATGGTTTACCAAGTAAGTAATTGAACTAAAATGATGTCTCAATGACATAGAATAGAGTAGGAAGGATTTTAGGACAAACTTGTAGAGGTAAGGTGATGAAACCCATGCATGTGCAAGTAGTGGAATCATAGCTGCAATTGAGAGTAGACAATTTATTTATCAAATCATCATAATTTCACATTTTCCCGAGGAGAGATAGAGCACCTAAATTTATAACGGATCCATTTTCTAATGAGTACACGCTTGATATAAATGGAACCAATGGTAGTAGTAATAAGCAAAGGTGCAAGAATATTTCTAGTGGAAGTAAGTTGGATATCAACATAACTAAATGAAATAACATGTGCAAGGTTTTTGAGAGACTGAATAAGATGTGCAAATGCAATAGGAAAATTATCACTTTCAATATGTATGAAGTTTAGGGAATCCTCTAAATTCTAATGATAATTGGGTGCACTTCGTAAAAGATAATAAAGAGAGATTATATTCGATGTACTTTTGAGTTTCTCAATGATGTCAACATTTATAACTAGTAGTAGGGGATGAAGGGGTAATAGGTGGTGGGATAGAGATACGTGGAGCTATAGAAGGTTGGTTACGATGGGTGGTGACTACGTTGATAGTTGGATCAGGCATTGGAGTAATGAAGTTAGAAGGATGTTGAGTATGGACTTGCATAAAATTAGCAGTAGTGGAAGCCATGTCAGAAACTCTAGTTGGAGCATAAGATGGATAAGAAGATTGATCCATGAATTTAGAAGAGGGAGATATGTTTTGATGCATTTTCATAAGGTAGGGTTTGAATGATCAGGTTCACCAAATGATTTAATTTAATTTGAATTAAATCTATGTTTCATATTAACTACTGTAATAACTGATATACAAATGATAAATATACAGTAAGATGTAAGCAATAAAGCATGTGCAATATGAAACCCTAAGCAAAATAAAGAGATATGAAGACTTAGCTAATTTCCGAGCAGACAGGAGGTGATTTAGGCAGGTAAAATAGTGAAACATGCTTTAAACAATGTCGTTAATGCTCACTGGAGATTTTGGAACTCAACAACGATGCAAGATAGGGGCACCCACAGGAGGATAAAGGCACCTGGGCACTGAAGACTACATATGGGTGTTGGTGGCCGTGTAAATACTTAAAAACTGATTTCTTTTATTTCGCAAGGGTTTCATTGTTGATTTTCGTCTATCGCTTGATATTCACTCTTTGATCGCCGAGGGTACTTGCAACCTGTAAAACAAAATGTTTAGCTGCATATGTCCACAAACCACATCAAACATAATAAAAATATGTAGCATGTGAAGTCATACTGACCACGATGGTCACCCGAAGAGAGAACTTACTATTGAGTGTTGCACTACATCTCATACCCCATGTAATTCTTGTGTGTGTGTAGAAACGATGCCCTAGAATTCCCTTGTGTAAGTTGTAGAAATGATAGCGAGCTAGATCTAGTATGTAACAATGTATAATATTGTGTGGATGGAATAGAATAGACTTCTTTCCTATGCAGTGTATACAAAAGTGATGCGACCCTTGTCCCTTGTATGAGTGCTATATGGATGCCTTTTGAATGCTTTTGTGCCTTTGGAATGCAATCTTAAGTGATAATAGTAATGTTTAGTGCTTGGTCCTTTTTGAGAAGTAACTAAGTATATATATGATTCCTTTATTTTAAGTTCGTAATTGATAACTAGAAGGCTGACCCATAAGTGAAAAAGATGCCCAAAAGATAAAAGAGATGTAAAAAATTTGAGTAAAGGTAAGAAAGGGTCAAAAGCACCAATATGGACAAAAGTGCTTAGGCACTGCTGTCCTAACTGGGTGCCACTGTCTGAGGCCATATAAGATAAATCAGTCAAGTTCTGTCATGGTTATAGGGTGTGTAAGACCAAAGAGAAATCAAGAGACACAGAAAATAAGCCGAAGATAGTTTTCAACCATTAGTTTTCTTGCTTAGGAATCATATATACATTAGTATTATTTTTGACCTAAAAATGTACCCAAGTGCGTGATTTTGTGTCTACACATAGGCATACTAGATTCAACATGTTTAATGAATTAGGGACATGATTACTATTGATGACGTAGGCTATCAATACATATTTGGATAGGTGAAACACTTATCCTCTAAATTTGTTACTCCAATCTTCCAACTTGTATATGTACAATTAAATTAAAGTCACTGATAAAGGGAAGCTCTTTTTTACGCATTCAACAACCATGCTTACAATATAAATCCCCATTTTCAACACAAGTATTTAAATAAAATCAATAATGAGTGTTTTGAAATTGTTACCAAAGGAAAGAAGAAAACGGAGGCTCTAAATCACAAGGAAAATACTTTATTGAAGGACGAAAGTTCCTGTAAGAAATATTTCTCACAAACCATTTTCCCACACTTTCTTAAGGGCCAACCCAAACCAACTCTTTCAAAAGTGGGTCAGAATACTACCGATTTTAGATATCTTAGAATATCCCATGATGTATGTTAAATGTTTTTCTCGCTGGTTTCACTTAAGGTTTAGTTACACTGAAATTTAAGCAGGAACATTGATAGGAGAATAAACCACACCCATGAGACCACTAACAATAGAATCTAGCTGCAGTAAAGGATTGATCTTGTGCACACCTGCTTGAGTCCCTTAGAACTGTAGTAACCACCGTTGAAAGGTTGTAATAGTTATTTTTATGGTCATAATCATTTCTTCCATCACTAGGTTCTCCGAGAAAAGAGCCTCCCATAGTGTTACACTTTGATGACGATGGGACTTACCTGTGAATATTGGAGTAACTACAAGTATTAGCGTATGGAGGAGATAACTGAATTGATAATTGCAAGGTTCGTTAATTATGCTCTGCCTTTAATTTAAACTACAATCCAAGAGTCATTTTAGTAAAGCATAATTATCTTCTTACGTTTGTATAAAATGGATTTTTTAACAATCATGTTAAATAATATAGTCCCACTTTAAGGGACAAAACAATATTTTCCTCACGTTAGAGAGAATATGGATAATATACTGTATAGGCAGAATTCACTCAAATGCATTTGTTAAATAAATAAAAAACATCTCCTGATCATGTTTGTACTATGTAAAGAGATTTTCTAGTAGGATTTCATGCCCAAAAAATAAGAACATAGAAAAGAAAAGAAAAGTAAACCATAATGAGCTAGGAAAATAATAGATAAATATATAATTTTTACAATCTTGCACAAATTAACTACTATTATATTTAAGAATAAGAAAAACATACTCATAATTCTTTAAAATGTTTCATGTTTGGTTTTGTTGGGTAATAGAAGGAATTTGAGGCTTTTCCTTAAAAACTCCCTAATAAGGCCATCAAAACGAGCTACAAGATAACTGCAGTTATAATCATAATCCAACGCTTGGGGCCTAAGTGTTTTATAATCATATAAAACATCCAAAACAAAAATAAGTCATAATATTGAACATTAAATATTCTCCAGAGTCCACAAAGTAAAAAATGCAGTGTTATATTTTAGTCATTGAAATTGAAAAACATTTAGTATCATACAAAAAAAGAACTAATGAAAATGAAAAGCAAATGAAATATATTGAATAGGTTTTGGAGGCTTAGATACATTTGTAGAAGACTTCTATTGACTTGGCCTCATGCATCCTCAATTATAGGAATACTATGAAACATTTTCTGAAAATTTGTTAAAGGTGTGTAAAATCCTACGACACTCAAAATCCCCAATTTAACATGAAAAGAGTCCATGCAAGGATGAAGGGAGAATACATGGCTATATAGTGAAATATTATTTATATCTTAGTTGGTCAACAATTAGTTGGAAGGTTAAAGAGATAAACAAGAAGGTGAAAATGAAGTGTAAACCCTTTCACATGGTAGGTACAACTAAAGGTGTACATAGTCAAGCAAGATAAGAGAAGGTGCATTTCAAGGTGGAATGAGGGATGGGATTCATGAACCTATTACTAGGCATATGACTACAAAATTGCAATATTTTAAACATTTGGAGTTTATAAAGCTTACAGTAAAGGAATTGAAAGGTTTCGAGATTCATGTGATACTATCTTAGCCACCAAAAGGTAAATGGTGGAGACATCAATCGCCTTCCCAAGGAAAAAGTAATGCTTCATAACAAGGAACAAAACCATGGTATTTGACACATTCCTCGAACATTAATTTCTCATAGGCTTGCTAAAATCCTTATCACCCTTGAAAAATAGTGCTTTAGGTGAATAACATTTAGAAAATATATTCAATATCCTCAAATAATTATATAAGTTTTTTTAAAAAGTCACTTATTAAGAATATATTAATAATTAATATAAATGAATTTCCTATTTAATGCAATGTTTGTTGAGTATTCAAGTTGTCTTGATTGTATTTATTGAGTATTACATTCATCTCAATTGTTGAGTTTTTGGAAATCCCTAGTTTTTCATAACTTTGAAGCTTTTTGGGACGACTGCAATTACATTCTATGTAAGTGTTCAACTAATACAACAAATAAATTATGTAAATGCAACAAAAATAGAAAAAGAAAAAGAAATTCAACATAAGGGTTATATTAACTCTAATAATTTGAAATATCATTAATAAAATTTAGATGGACACATATTGTGAACATAAAATATTATTAATTTAAACTTCAACTTTTTAGAAGGAAAAAATGTGTACACATATTCATTTCCCCAGTTTTTCCATCCATATAATCCTTCCACATATTAACAAGAACCCCATCAGAACACTAGAAATAAAAGGAATCCTTTATATCATCAAGGAAGATAACATTTTTGAAGTCTTGATGCAAGAGGGAAATGTATTTGGTTTGGATTTGATGCCTCAAAATGGTGGTGTACTTTTGGTGGCACATTTGATGTGCCCTTGGAATGTGTTGATTAGGTTTGATCTATAGAAGAACATAATTGTACATCACATTGAATTCATCCCAACCTTGTAGTTGTGTTCTCACTACATCTATGGGTTACTCAAATGGTTTTCTTTCCTTACATCCATACTTTTACACATACATGCCACGTAGTGCTTATCTTCCCTTTCAAGTACATTTTTGCATTTTTCATTGCAAAGGTGGCTTGGCCTCAGGCATCCTTATTTGCACTGATACACTTAAAAGTTGCCTCGAATTTGTAAAAAGGTGGGTACAATCATACAACACTCAATATCCCCAATCTAACATGTAAAGGGTCCACATAGGTATGAACAGAGAATACATGTCTATAGAGTGCAAATGTTATTTATACCTTAGGTGGTCAACAATTAGTTGGAAGTTTGAAGAGCTAAAATTGAAGGTGGAAATGCAGTTTAAACCTTTCGACATGGAAACAATAAAGATAATGGATCATCGAGTTCAAAAAGATACTAGAAGGTGCATCCCGAGGTGGAAGAAGGGATGTGAGTCATGAAAGGTCTGTGACTAAGCATATGAATACAAAAGTGTACAACATTTTAAACCTTTGTAGTTTATGAAGCTCAAAATAAAGGGTGTGGGAAGTTTCAAACTTCATCAGATACCACCTTAGCTACCTAAAGGTTAATGGTGGAGACATTGATCGCCTTCCCAACGAAAACACAACACTTCATAATAAAGGAAAAATCAACGTTCTTTAACACGTTCCTCAAAAATGCCTTTCTTGCATAATTACTTGCAATCCTTATAACCCTCCAAAAATAGAGCCTTTGGTGAGTAACATATAGATTAAATATTCAATATCATTGAAAAATTCTATAATATTTTTGTACAAAGTTACACATTAATAATCGATATACATTATTTTTCTATTTAATACAATGTTTGTTGAGTATTAAATTTTACTTGATTGTATTTGTTGAGTATTAAATTTGTCTCAATTTTTGGAAACCTATACATGCCTACTTTTTGATGGCCTTGTAACTTTTCAGTATGATTGTGATTACATTATACATAAGTGTTGAACTAATACAACAAATAATATCTATAAATGTAATGCAAATAGAAAATAATAAAGATTAGAAAAATAAAAAATTCAACATAAGGGTTGCGGTAACTCTAATAATTTTAAATATCATTAATAGAATTTATATGTACATATATTGTGAATGCAAAATATTATTAATAGAATCTTCAATGTGTTTCGAAAGTTTAGAATAAATCACAAAATGGGGGCTATGTGAAGCAAAAAAAACACAAAATCTCCAAGCTCATAGTTGAAGGGGACTCAATCAACATCATTTATAATCTCAAAGGTCATTATCCCCCTAATTGGACTATTAGGCTAAAATTATTTGCAATGGCTTAGAAATTGTTAACATATGTCATACCTATCAGGAAGGTAATAAAACGACATATCATTTTGCTAACATTGGTGTGACTAGTAATAATTACAAGTGTTGGGTAAATAATGAAGATATCCCAAATATTGCAAAGGGGATCTTGGCTAAGGACGCATTGGACAACTGTCCCAGATGCGCATATTGATTCTAGTTCTAGGAAAATAGCCTCTCACCAAAAATATTTCCTTGCACGCTTGAGCAACCTCCTCTCATAATAGGCATATCACATATTTTCACATCTTTTTTTGGCATTCTCATTTGTGCAGTCTTATTGCTCTTTGGGTGCCATATCCATCTTGATCATAGACTATTCGCCAATGATTTGTTTCCTACTACCATGTAGGGACCTCCTTGCAGGATAGTCAACCCGACATGACAAGGAAATGTCAATATTTGGAAAACACTTGATGTGGATGGCTTCACCACAATCATCCAGCGAATCAAGGGGTATGATAAACATATTTCTATACTCTTTACAAAACACTGGAAAAACAGGGTTTTCAACTACAAAGGAAAATATTTTCCTATTACAAAGAACTTAATTTCATTTGTTACTATTTTGGGTTTTGATGACATCAATTTTTATCAAAATAAGTTTGATAAGGATGTTGAGGAGAATATATTTGTCAAATTTTATGAAAAAATGAGAATCGACAAGGTGGGGAATGTCTGCTCATCCATTCTTGCCCCATACGATGAAGTTGCTCGAATGGTGGTCAGGTATGTCACACTGGAAGGCCACTTCTCTACCCTGCCTCTTCATCACTTGGTACTCTTGAATCATTTTAGAAGGTCTCATAGGGTTAGTCTGTCCTACTATATCTTGCAGTCCGTAGACATATCTATTCAAGATGTTCACTTTGATAGGAGAGCTCCCCCCTTCACCAAGGTGTTATCCTCTTGATACACCTTTACTGTAACAACATGGCTACAAAAAATCCATCTAGCTCCAGTCCCCCTCCCTCTGTGTAGTCTAAAAAATCTAAAAGGCTTAGGAAACCATCTCTTCCTCATGCTAAGAGGGTTCTCAGAAGTTTTGACAAAGATAAAGACCTAGACGTAGCTGCAAGCTTGCTTAACATCAATAAATCCACCCTCCCCCGGTAGGCATGACCTCTCCTACTCTTTATTTGGACCCCTCTGAAATTCAAGACTTTGGGGAGAACGTGATTCCTAATGCCAATGTTAAGGGGATTCAAGCCTCTGTCCAGAGAAGATTGAGGAAAAAACAAAAGAAATCAACAAGAATAAGAAGGATCTAGAAGCTACACTGGATAAAACTGTCATTAAACAAATTGACATTCTTACTATGCAACATGATTTCCTTGAATTCTTGCATGTACTTGTCAATTTTTTTTGATGTGAATGGTCTTCTAGAGGATCTTTGGAAAGGGAGAAAGAATACAATGAAGGTGATTACCTCTAGCAACAAAGACCCAACAATGTGGAGTGCCCTGAATCTATTCAAATAATTGAAGGGAGTTAAAATATATTCAAAAAGTGTCTCAATTAGGAGGACTATGACCCTCCTTGTTTTTTATGTTCTTATGTTGTTTTTAGTTGGTCGTGTAGTTGTTGTGAGGCTATAGTTTTGTTGTTATTTTTCTTCTCTTGAGCAGTTTTTATCTGCCTTTGTTTTACTTGAACAATCTGGCATTTAGGCATTTTTTTGGGGTGTGGCCTCCACATAAAAAAACCACATTACTTTTCACGCTATTCTGGACTTTGGGTTTTTTTTACTTTGGGGTATGGTCCCTCCCAAAAAACATTTACCATTAATAATAATAATAATAATTTAGAATAAAAACATGTGTACACATATTCATTGCCCCAATGTTCCATCCACATACTCTTCAACTTATGAGTGAGAACCCTATTAGGATGCTAGAAAAAAAAGAACCCTTTCTATCGTCAATGAAGATAACATTGTTGAAATCCTAACCCAAGAGGGAAAGGTCCTATCTTGGTTTAGAAGCCCTAGATTGGTGGTGCAATGATGGCAGTACAACTGATGTGCCTTAAGAATGTGTTGATTAGATTTGATCTTTATAAGGATGGTGTCAGCGTAACCCTTGGTTGAATGGGTGAATAATACCAATTCTTAAAAGGGTTTCAACTCATGAATAAATTACTCTATTCCATGAATTTTGAGACATTATAAACATATCATTTGTGGTCATACTTTGTACGCTTCTCCACAAAACAATTGTACTACTTAGAGGGCTCAACCATGATGTGGATAAAAGTTCCGTCCAAGTCCAATACCAGTGTTTTCTTACTCATTGTCATGTCATATATTTTCAGAAACCCATCAATACGATTAATGTTGTGTTTGTCTTCAATTCATTGAGGGTTATGAATAAGACATTCAAACAAATTATTAAATGAACAAGGCTATGATATGGAAAATATTGCCGAAGGTGATGCTTTCTAGAATGTGGGGAGGAAAGTTGCATGTGTCAAACTTTTAAGAATTACAAAAGAAAATATTCTTTTTAGAGTTTTAGTTTTTGTTCGAGTAGATATATATGTAAAATCTAGAAGCATCCAATTGGAATGTGAACTATTTGAATATGTGTTACAAATATGGAGTTTACTAAATTGATGTCCTTTTTTCTAATCCTTTTGATTGGTTTATAAAGATAAAAATTCTAACCTTTAGAAATGTGGGGACCTGGTTAAAATATATGTGTTTCAAAGGTTGTGCTTTAACATAATACTCTATGAGTTAGTTCCTTGAAAAGTTTGTAGTTCAAGCATTAGATGATCAAATGAGTTTCCTGGTACTAAGGGTTAAATTCGATGCCCAATTAGATATTTTTCATTTTTTTGGCCATAAAATAATTGCAGCTATTTGAATTATCTGTGACATATAACTTGTATATTTAAAATGTAACTATCATTATCATATAGAAGTATATGTAAATTATATTAATATAAATTGGAAAAGCTAGATAAATATAGAATAGTCTAGTATATATTTTATTAATAATGTATAAATTACATTCTTTTATATTTTTAAAGGGCAATATTAATAAATTACTGTCACCTTACAAGAGTAGGTGACCTTCAAATTTAATCCCAAAATGGTACTCTTTTTAATATTGTTTAATAATAACCCATTTCTATCAGACTAGGTGCTTAATGTATTATCGCGAGAGAAAAGATATAAATGAATAGACTACCTATAGTGTATCCTTCATTTTGATTTGTTGTTGACCATTTGTAGGATTTAATATGAACATCCAATTATTTTTTAGAGGCAACCCATTTTTTAAAATAAAAACAACTTTGTTGATGAATCCAAATTCAAACCATGGTATTGTTGTTTTTTTGGCACTCTGGTATGAGTTAAATTAAATGCACAGTAGATGCAAGGGATAAGATAGTGTTTCCCCTTGACCGCTAGATTATTTCTTTGAACACAGTTTTAATCATGAGATAAATTGTAAGAAAATAATGTCAAGTGAATGCAAAATATTGATGGTGGAATCATGCAAAAGACATTTCAAATGTTCAACAACACACCTAAAATATAGTATCATGGACTGCTATGATTGTAAGACATGCATAAAATGAATTTGTTGAAAAGGCCTTGAAATTTCAAAAAAAAACTTGATAAATGTAAGACTAGGCTCCAAAACATTTGCCAACGCCTTCCCAACATATGTCAAAAAAAGGAAAATTGATTCAAAACAAAGCCAATTAAATCTATATGAAAAATATTGGCTACAAATCCATGGAATAAAAGGTAGATGCACAATTAAATTTTGTATCTAAAGTCCTAACAACCCACATGGTCATTGACACTCTTTCAAATACAAAAACTTTCGTACAAGCAACAAAGAGACATGATTGAAAATGTCCAATAGAAATTAATAATTGAAGTCATATTTTATTCACACTTTACCCTTTTCAAAATGAAAAGAAACAAATTGTCTATGTGACTCTATTTTCCCATTTCCCCACACACTCTACCATCCATCCAAGATGGAATTTTTATAAAAAAACTAGTTATTTTAAAATAATGACAGGTAGATATCACTATGAGGAGAGTATGTCACGTCTCCTCTTATATATGTCATGGATCATAAGGTCAGAATCATAAGGTGTGAATCATCAATTAATATATTAAAAAAAGAAATTCAATTTAGTATTTCTCTAGCAAATCTACCCTGAAAATTTTTTGGAACTGCATGCATGAAAGTTGATTCATATTTTGTTATTCTTGTGTAAAAATCTGGTACATTCATGTCATGGACCATAAGGTTAGAATCATCATTTTGATTGTCCATATGGGTATGTGTATGTGAAGCACGAGATGAGTGTTTTGGTGATTCCCTCAAAAATGAATATATTGAAGGGCATGTTTTGTAGGATTTAACACCCTATTTGGGTGACTACCCATATGTAATTTAAAAACATTACATTGAATTGCTCCACATTTTTATGGCATGAAGGAAAGTATATCTGGTGGTTCTTTCAGGATCACAAATCTAAATATATAGATACAATGCCTAATGAAATTAAAATAACAGCTAATAATTTTTTTTCCCAAACTTACATGTGACACATATTGACCAGGTCATAAGCCTTGAGTTCTTTTTCCTTAGTACCAAGTTTTAATATATGTTTCTCTCAATTCTATTTTAACACCGATAATTATGTAATTATGAAAATATAAATCTATATTGCAGAGTAACTATTGTTCCTAATGATGTAAAAATGTTAAGATACAATATTAACACAAACAAACTAGCATGTAAAGTATAAAGTATAAAACCCTAAATAAAGGAGAAGGATAATAGACTTAGTTGATTTCTAAGTGCACAAGAAGTGATCTGGGCAGGTGCGAGTGCTGAACAGGCTGAAAATAGGGTCATCACTGGTCACTGAAAAATATGGAGTGTAGGAACAGGGCCGGATAAGCACGCCCATAACATGACATGGGCGCCTAGGCGATGGAGACCAGAATTGAGTGCTGGTGACTATGCAGTTGCTCAAAATCTATTTTCTTCTATATCACTAAGGTTTCGTACTTATTTTCTGTTGAACACTTGATATTCACACTATGATCGTTGAAGGTACCTATAACTTGCAAAAGAGAAATCCACCTACACATACCCATAAATCACATCAAAACTAAAAAGGAAAATGCATAATGGGGAGTTGGATTGACCCTGACACTTACCCCGAGAGTGAACTTACGACCGAGCATTGCACTACATCTCAAACTCTATATAATTATTTGTGTGTGTGTGTGTAAGAATGATGCCCTAAGATGCCCTTGTGCATATCACACTTGATAGTGGGTTATAGCTAGAATGTAGTAATATAATAGTATGTGTAGGTGGAATATAATAGAATTCCCCTTCATATGTTGTGCATGTAGCCCTTGTCCCTTGAATGGATGCTAGATGCGTGCCTTTGAAATAATTTAGTGCTTTTGGAATGCAAACTTAGGCGATGATAGTAATGTTTAGTGCTTGGTCCTTGATTTTGAACACATAACTATGTATTTATATGATTCCCTTGTTTGAATTTTGTAATTGAAAATTGGAAGGCCGATGCATAAGTGAAAAGGATTCCCAAAAGATAAAAGAGACCCAAAAAGAGCGAGTAAGGTGACAAAGGGCCAGGGGCACCCAGAAGGGACAAGAGTGGTTGGGTGCTACTATCCTAGTTGGGGTCTGGTGTCTAAAGCCATGAAAGTTAAATAAGTAAAATTTTGACTAGGTTTTAGGGTGGGTAAGACCAAATAGAAAACAAGAGACAAAGAAAAGAGGCTAAATATAGTTTTCAACCACTAGTTTTCTTGCTTAGGAATTATGTAAATGCTATCATACTTTTAGGACCTATAAATGTACCCAAGTGTGTGATTTTGTGTCTACATTTCCCCCACTTTATATTATTGAGTGAATAATCGATAACATAAAGTAGATGGAAGATGCGTACCTTATGATCTTGCAGAGAGTGTGGCGAATAATATGTCGAGTGGACAAGTGAAGTGTGGAATTATTGTAAAGTGAAGCGTGGAGACTAGGAAAGGGAAGTTGACCCTAGGGGTGAAGTGTATGAGTTGTAGCTGTGCTGGTATAGGTTATGTTTGTTTCTTCTTGTAAGGGCATACCTGCAAAAGAAGAGCAAGAAAATAGTCAGAGTTATGTATATGGAAAATTTGATTAAATTATGTAAAAGTGTGTAAAAATTAGTAGTAAAGGAAAGTGTGCACCTAATGTAAAAGAGTGTAAAGGATAGAAAGGTGTCTTGAAATTTTATGAAGAGTGAGTTTATTGGGCGATCTCACATTGATGGTGAGTTTTTTTGGTGATCTCATGCCAAGTGCGATGAGTTTTTTGGGCGATCTCACGCCAAGAGTGAAGTGTTGGGGAGAGAGGTCTAGTTTTACTCTCCTTCTATGGCTCTGCCCAATAAGCACCACTACAAATGGTGCATCCTGATTTGTTCATTCTGTAACTTAAGTTATGTTCTGAATGTAGTTACATTATATGTAGAGGACTTCTCTAAAGACTTCTGTAAACTGTGTTAATTTGAGAAGATGAGTTTATCTTCCCCCAATACATTAGCCCAAGAGAGGTCAAGAGCTCCCAGGTGCTAGTGTTTGAGTCTGGGCACTGGTTTCTCTACTGTGTTTGAGATATAAGTCAGTTTCTGGACCATTGTGTGAATGTGTTCCTGTGTTGTTTCTATACTATGAAGATATGTATTATAGCTCTGAGATGTTGTAAGGGTGATTTGTTCACCCAATGTATGCCCCCCTCATTTGGGGTGCATGTGATGATATAAGGAGTATGTCACTTAAAGGAGAGGACCTGATGCTGATGTGAAGTGGATACCTGCAGGGGTAGGGGATGTTGCATAGTAGAAACCAAGGAACATGCAAACAAAGTGGATAGTAACATGTGTTAGTAGAAAAAGTAGAAAGTATGTAATAGAAGACAATGTAACAAGTAAGTGTGAAAACAAAGTGGACCGCAAAAATTAAGTTTCAAACATGGGACATTGCTCACAATGTCAGAAGACAATTAGGGATGAAACAACCAAAAAAATACAATGAGCAAACAAGACATATGGCATAGCCCCCAAACAATAGAATATAAATTCAAGCAAAGTGTATCAGATAACCATGGTGGCATATAGTCTTGCAAAGAAAATGCTAGACATGAAGCACCCATTAGCATGTTAGAAAGATAAATAGTATGCCAAGACATGTGTAAATTAGTGAAAAGTAAAGTAACTGTAATGAGAAAATAGTTAATAATGTAGCAATAAAACCTGAAGTATGTAGAATGTGACAGTAGTAAAAGGTAGATGCCCTGAGGAGCCTCAGTGGGACCGATAAAAGATACAATTCCGAGCATCATTGCAACATTTGGGATCCTGTAAGATATCTGCATTCACCACAAAATACCAAGTGAATGCAACACACACACACACACATATATAGAAAGATGATGACATACTAAGAATCCGTCTAGTATGGAAAACAAAGTGTAACATGTAAATAGAATAAGTTAGCAAGGATATATGCAAACCAAAATATGCAAATGCAATGTATGAGTGTGATGGTATGATATGTAAAATGTGAAGATGATAGGAGCAACATGCCCCCAAATGGATGTGTATGAGATGAGTTTCATTTATAGGAACCCTCGAAAGTCAAGAATGAACCATAGAAAAAGAGTGTCTCATCGGGTAAAGTGCATGTTGTGTGAATATATGCTAGTAAAATGTACCATGAAGCATAAGCATGAAATGTGAATGATGTGAGGTTCATTTCATAATTAGACTCTCAGTAGTTGAGTATGAACCGTGGAACTAGAGTGCATCATAGGGTAATGACAATACAATGCGTGTATCAAAGGGTATGAGAGTAGTATGAAGAAGAGCATTTGAGAAGATATTATAGAAAACTTAGTGATTAGAGAGGGGGGAAGAAAGTGTGATGCCCCCAAAGTGTGTAAGTGATAGAAATTTATCTAACGATAGTGAAGGACAAGGTCCCTCCACCAAAAATTTGAGGAGATAAAGGCATGTGATTGATGCTCTAAGATCGATGGCATGAGAGAGTGATTATGCGCATGTGAAGGAGGACCTATGTAGAGGGGGAGGTTGCGAACACCTATGTGAAGGGGCTGACCAAGTGGGAGACTTAGGCCAACAAGGTGGACTAGTGGACTAATGAGGACGATAAGGTCATGGAAGTAGGTCATGTACGAATAGGAGAACTATGTGTAGAGTGTGCTTTAGATTTGAGAGGCATAGGAGGCCTAGATAATGTGACTTGGTGTATAAATATCAACAAGAGTAGGCCATGAAATGGTGTGCATGGTGGAATGCCTTTGATATTAACAAGTTGTTTATTGTTGATGAACTTAAGGTACAAATGATTCATGGAAGGGATGTCTTGGATGACATGGAGCAAAGAGATACCTAAGAGCATATCACAACCTTTAATTGAAGATGCAACTATGAATGGTACAAGCATGGTAAGAGGCCCAACTATGATGGGAAGTCTGACATAGACAAAATAATTAGGAACTGGAAATGTGACATTAGACAGTGGATAATTAATAAATAGGAGTGTGACAGAGCATACATTTGTAGGAGCTGCTTGATAGATCAGAGTATCATTGACATTATATGAACCAATAGAAGCATTGATGTGTAAAGAATCAAAAGTAAATGTAGCATGTTAATCACGATATGAGAATGTAATGACCGGTGGTGATGCATCAGTAGAAGGAAAAAGGAAGTCAAGGGTCCCTGATGAAGGAAGAGGCACAACTCGATATACATGATTAGCAAAAGAACCAGGAGCTTTGGTGTCATGCTTGGGAAAAGGGTTATTAAATATTTTTAGCTTTTTATTATCATTGACTGGCTTAGAAGTAGATGGCTTAGGGAGCTCGAGTGAATTATTGTCAATAATATCTTGAATGATATTCTTGAGTTTGAAGCACCGATTAGTAGAATTCCAACACATTGGTGATAATCACATTGTGCATTTTCATCATAATTGCAGCCATGGGGGTGAGAGCGATCGAGATCAAGTGGTGGTGGAAGAGTGATAAGATTTCTTTCGATGAGTTGCAGTAATAAAAAGTGATGGTGCATTAGGTAATTTGGTAAAAGTATGCTTTGGAGGTTTTCATTTAATATTTTTAGGTGGAGAGACGACATTAACAATTACCTTTTCTTCGGTGGGCTTAGGAGATGGATTGAATAAAAATTTAGCTTGAAACCTATTAGAAGAAGGATGAAGGAGTGTCATGATATATTAATTTTCCCATAGATAGGAGTTTGAATTTGCACATTTTGAGTGTTATAATTGAAGGAGAGGTCTTAAAGATAACACTCTCTTAAAGTGATGGTAAGAGTCTTTAAAAATAAAGATCTTGCAATTCAAAATCAATGATTACATTGGTCATCTTAGCTAGATTTTTCTTGTAATGAAAAACATAGTCAGCTAGATGCTTATTAGATATTTATTTGATTTGAAAAAATTGTGCATAAGAGATCTTGGTGCCAATATTGATGGAAAAGTGAGTAAGAAAAGCATCATCTAGATGCGTAAAAGAAGTTACCGAATGAACATGTATATCATAAAACCAACGCATGGCATAATCTTGTAGACTTCTAGGAAATAGATTAGTTAGCAATGTATGATCATCGGCATAGTCAAGACATGCCACATGAAAAGATTAGAGATGATCTTGAGGGTCACCATGGCCATTGAAGGTGGGTAGCTTAGGTGTAATGAAGTTAGGAGGTAGTTGGTAAGTGGTTATGGTGGGTGAAAGAGGGGTGTGAAGGAGTAACAAGAGAATTCAAGGGATGGAAAGGAACGTGAAGTAGCTTGCTGTAGTTGAAATGGATTTGAATTTGCAGATCCTAATATAAAGAAGCTAAGTCATGAGTTCCTAAAGAGGAACCAGGTTGTGTATTAGAGGTATTGGGAGTAATGAGAGGGGTAGTAGTGGTAGCAATGGAAGTAGGAATGTTAAGGGGTTGGGTGGAGGCCATGATAGCTGAGGAGGAACCCACAAGAGGAGAAGAAGTAACATCTCAAGAATGTTTAATAGTAAGTAAGACATTGAGAACACATAGAATAGGTAAAGGGTTGGTGCATAACGCTTGACAAAAATTGGCGAGCTTGTCTAGTTTTTCTTGATCAACATTGGTATCCTCGTCATATGAATGTTCGTTATTAGAAGATTCAATGTTCTCAAGACGTTTTTTGAGTTAAACAAGGGGTCGGAACATTCATCCATTAATTTAGAGGAATTATGAAAAGAGGGAGGGAGCTTAATGTACTCAAAGGAACCAAAACGACCACTATGGGTGACGGGCATAAAAGGAAAATCTTAGAGGGAAGGTTAGATTTGAGCAATGGGTTCACCAAATGATTTAATTAAATTTGAATTAAATCTATATTGCAGAGTACCTATTGGTCCTAATGATGTACAAATGCTAAATACAATATGGACACAAGAAAAATAACATGCAAAGTATAAACCCCTAAGCAAAGGAGGAAGATAAATAGACTTCGTTGATTTTTAAGTACACAGGAAGTGATTTCGGTATGTGCGAGTGCTGAACATAATGAAAATAGGGTTGTCACTGGTCACTGAAAAATTTGGAGTGCAGGAACAGAGCTAGACACAGACGCTCATAGCAGGACAGGGGTGCTTAGGCACTGGAGACCGAATCTGGGCACTGGTGACTATGCAGATGCTCTGAATCTGGTTTCTTCTGTGTCGCTAGGGTTTTATAGTTATTCTCTGTTGATCACCTAATATTCACACTATGATCACTGAAGGTACATGTAACCTGCAAAAGAGATAATTCACCTACACATACCCACAAACCACATCAAACCTAAAAAGGAAAATGCAAAATGGGGAGTTGGACTGACCTCGACGGTCACCCCAAGAGTGAACTTAAGACCGATCAGAGCATTGCACTACATCTCAAAATCCATGTAGTTCCTTGTGTGTGTGTGTGTGTGTGTGTGTGTGTGTGTGTGTGTGTGTGTGTAATAATGATGCCCTTATACAATGTGTGTGTGTGTAAGATAATACCCTAGGATGCCCTTGTGCAAGTTAGATCTAGATATTTTGTAGCTAAATGTAGTATGTGTGGATCATGATGGAATAGAATAGACTTCCCCTTCCTATATGCTATGTATGCAAAAGTATGCATCCCTTGTCCCTTGAATGGATGATAGATGAATTCCTTTGATGCTTTTAGTTCCTTTTTGAATGCAAGCTTAGGTGGTAATAGTAATGCTTAGTGCTTGGTCCTTATTTTAAACACATAACTATGTATTTATATGATTACCTTGTTTGAATTTTGTAATTGACAATTGGAAGGATGACCCATAAGTGAAAAGTATTCCCAAAAGATAAAAGAGAGATCCAAAAGGAGTGATAAGATAAGAAATGGTTTAGGTGTGAACCCAGGAGGATCGCCTGAGAACCTCTGGGTTTTGTTATCCTAGGTTGAGCACTGGTCTCTGAAGCCATGAAATATAAATAAGTTAAAGTTCTGACTAAGGTGTAAAATGTGTATAAGACCAAATAGAAAGTGTAAGAGACAAAGAAAAGAGGCTAAATTATAGCTATCATTGACTAGTTTTCATTGCTTACGAATCATGTAAATGCTAGCATGCTTTTAGGACCTAGAAATGTACCTAAGTGCATGATTTTTTGTCTACAAAAATGTCTCTTTTCTCAAAGTTTTTATTTATTAAAGATCATGAATTACTTATCATGATAAGAAAACTCCATTAATAACCTTATTAGAAGTTGTAAATATGAAACTAAACATGTACAAAGTAATTTATTAGACAAGTGTGGGTGGTTAATAGTCCTTAAGTAATACTGATATCACTTTGTGATATTTTTACAATACAAATGGTGTTCATAGGGATATCATAGATATAGAAGGAGACAATGCCAATGTATAACCTTAATTAACCCAACTAAAAATACACAATGAATAGTCTCAAAATATGAATTTCAAAGTATAGCACTTCTATAGAGAATATTGAAAATGTAAATTTCGACACACTAAAGCTTATAAAAATACTAATATAAAATTTCATATACATGTTAATATCAAACATCAATAATGGTAGATTAATGAATGTGTATATTCAGAGTTGTAAAATTAATTATAAGTAGGCACAAAAGAGACATATCTGAATTACATAGTAAGGAATGTATTTAGAGGTAAATCTATAATAATGTTTTGGTTTATGAATCCGTGGAACAGGAGAGGGAAGGTTGGGTGATAAAACGTACTCATCTCACAACTAATCAATCCTTATGTTAGTAAGAGTCCTACTTCCATTGTGACATCAAACCTATTGGCATAAGGATCACATATATTGAGGTGTGTATGTCATTGCAAGGACCAAGCGCACCAATCAATGAGCGATTAATTTATCATTGAAGAGTACTTAAAGTAATTCCAAGAAGGAATGAAGAGGCATATACAACCTGGGTGGTAAGGCATGCATTTAGAGAAAAATTTACATTTTTGGGGGTTTATGAATCCAAAGAAGCTAAGAGGAAAGTGTGAGCAAGAAAACATTCTCATCTTGCAACTAATTAACCATTATGTTATAAAGTGTGCAACTTTCATTTTGGATCACCACATTTGGCATTAGGATCATGATATATCGAGGTTTATATGTTACTAAAAACCAAGTTAACTAACCAATGTGGAATTGATTTTTTCTTTGAATGAATTTTTTTTAGATTCATGGAAGCAACTTCAAGATACACTGCAGAGGCATATCCAACTTGGGTAGAAAGGAATGTATTTAGAGGAAAATTTACATTAAGATGGAAACGTCCACTGTGCCACCATCCATATTAGCATAAGGATCACGAGAAATTGGGATTTATATGTTGCCATGGACCAAGCCACCTAACTAATGTGGGATTATTTTTTTCTTTGAATGGGCATTTTTAGATGCATAGAAGCAATTCCAAGATGCACTGAAGAGGCATATCTAATTTGGGTAGTAAGAGATGTATGTAGAGTAAATTTTACATAATGATTTGGTTAATTAATCCATAGAGGAGGAGAGGGAAATTTGAGAAAGTAAACCTACTCATCCAATATAATTTATGACATATTGGGGTTTACATGTCTATGTGAACCAAGCCACCCATCTAATGTAGGATTAATTTTTAGCAATTCCAATATGCATTGCAGTGGCATGTTTGACTTGGGTAAATGCACCTAAGAGGAGAGAGAAGGTCAAACAAGAAAACATACTCATCTTGCAATCATTCAATCATTATTTTATTAAGAGGGAAACTTCCATTGTGGTATCAACCCTATTGGCATGAGGACCGTGATATATTTGGGTTTAAAGTCATTGTGGACCAAGAAAATAACCCAGTGCGGGATTATTTTTTCTTTGAATGAGGATTTTTTAAAATTGTAAAAGTAATTCCAATACGCACTAGAGAGACATATCCAACTTGAATAATAAGACACATGAATTTTTTCCAATAGTGTAAGTAAGAGGTGCCAAACAAAATATAGATATGTAGTCTAATATTTTTTAAGGGGAAAATTTAGTAGTTAGGTAGACTTAATTTCATGTGGACCCACTTATATCTTTGGATTATGTTAGATGTAGTGAACAACTAGAAAATCGGGACAAAAATTAGTAAATTTCAAAACAATATTATTTCTTCCAATTCATTTTAAGAATTATCATATGCTCGTATGTAAAAGATAAGTTGAATGAGATGGGGGATGTTTCTGGTTCATATAATATTTTTGTGGGGTATAAATTTCTTACTAAGGGGATGAGTGCATAGAAAGTTTGTTGTTCACACGATTACAGAGAAAGAGTACAGAGAGTGCAAAGAAATAGTTGTTCATTCACATGGATGAACTCATTTGGGAATAGTTGTTCACATGATTGGCCGTGTAAAATGTGGTGTTTTATTGGTCCATCTTATCGCATCCTTTGCAATAAGAAGGACCAATCAGCCCATTAGCCCATTGGTCCTTCTTATCAAATCGGTGGAACTCTTTTTTTGCACTATAATTATGGTTTTTGAATTTGTTATTTTTTTTTGTAAGTTAAAATAAATTATCCCATTAAAGAGGCTCTTTGCACTTGTCCCATTAGCCTAAGAGCCTTGATACTTTGTGTTGTCAATGTTCTCTAAAACATTTGGCCAAAATGGAACATATATACTTTTATAAATTATGAAAGAGTTTTGGAATGATGTTGGGTGGATATTTAAGGGGGGTATCTCTAAAAACATCTCTATCCACCAAAATTAAACAAGAAGGCCTAACTAACTAGGAAAATTTTGTATTGGAAAATTGGCTTAAACATTCTCTCTCACCTGTAGTTGGGTGGTATTTGAGGGTATGTTCTCATAATAATGTTGTTTTGAAGCTTAATTTTTAATTGGTTATGTAGATTATTTTATACGGGTCTTATAAGAATAATATAGAAGTGGATGGGGTGGTTTTTATTATTAGAGATAGTTTTGGTGGATTCAACAACTTCATTGATTTTCTAGAAGATAACATTCTCATCTTTGGTTTTTAATACACGTTACTAATACCACTACTTATTAATGGTACTTTCACGAGTATATTTAAGTTTTAAAGTATAATTTCCATGCACACACCATGATAGCATTGGTGACCCCACCGTCATCTTCAAAGATCGCAAGAAATGTGTACAACAAAATATTTTGATTATATGTGGTCCAAATATAGACTTGGATGAAAATGTAACTTCAATTAGACTCAAACATCAAATTTGTTGTTTAGAATATTACTATATTTATGTGAGAAAGAAATTTCCTCTTTTATCACTCCTGTTAAAATTTTGAATCAATTCCAACTAAGACGGATAATAAATAAATCCACTAGTTCAACACAAATAAAGGGCATGGACAAGTGTTAATATTTGTTACTATAGATAGTTCAAACATACAAATGTACACATCACTTATTTTGATGAAGTGTTAGATCTCCATTATAAAAATGTTTAGGTTGGGGTAGTATGTACATTATTCGGCATGGCTATTAATATTCCCAATGGATTTTACACAAATATGAATATCCAAATGGAAATTACATTGTTAGATCACTCAAATATTTTCTTTAGTAGGTGGAATTCTCAAATACTAAACATCAATTCTCATTCACAACCATCAATGAGATTGTGAATATAGATAATACTTATCTTGTTTAATGTATAAAATTTTTCATCTACTTAGATCCAAGATCTACCATAAGAAGGAGAGATGGGGAAAATTTTCTTAAATGAGGCATCAAATTGGTAGATATGTCTACCTCCACTATGAATGTGAATTTATGGGGTCCACCAAATGAAAGGAAAGTACACTAACTCCTAAATATGTATCATTTACAACATTCCATTGTGCTTGAAATTTAAAATGGATGAGTTACTCAGTATAATGGAATGGTGGTTAGCATGTTGGTCACTATCCAAATCAATATAATCCATGATATGTAAGAAACACAACTAAACTATATTGGTTTGCACGAAATGTGAATGATGATATCTCATCATTGAAAAACCCTAAGAATGTTCCTTTCCCCTTAAAAGAAACAAATTTAGTGATGCAATGATATTTAGGAATATTTTTTATGTATAACGTAAACCCTCCAATGCACAACAAAATAAGTGCTAACATTCATCAAGTCCAAGTCATTATGTTATCCAAATTTCCTTTCTGATTTAGATGGGAAATAATGTTTAAAATGAGATTTTCATAATGATGATGAAATGTGGTATTGTTCAAAGTGTCATATTACATTTTAAGAGTGCAATTATAAATATGTTCTCCAAGCCAAGATAGCTTATCACACTAGTGTTATAAGGGTTGTTGCTTTTACAGAAGTAACAACTAAAATCTTTGGCATGTCTATAAAAGAATTGTATTTTTTCCAATTCGATTGAGAGTAGAAATGAAGAGTGAAAAGGTCATCAACCATGTATTTTTCAAACAATTATTCACCATATTAAGTAAGAATGGCATGTACAATAATGAAATATGATTGAAATCAACAATCTTAATAAAATTCGTGAGAATTGATTTCACTCTTGAGAGTAATTTTTTGTTAAATACAATAAGTGAGTTGTGAAAATTTAAGAAAGGACTATAACTACATCCCTATCTCACTACTGGAATAAAGACACTTGTACATTTCTATTATACTTGAATAGAAATATATATTTCAAAGTATATAATATTCATGTAACATACAATGTTCAATGTAAATTAACTTTTTAAACATATACAATGAATTTGTAATTTCTCTTGAATTTCCTATCAGAAATACCTTGCACCTCCTACATATGGAAGTGACAATATATTTTGTGTGATTTTGATTGTGGTCATATTATGTGTAAAAATTTGAAAGGTTACGCAAACCAGTTCATTGAACTTGCTAAATAATTATTATAAAGATATTATCTATGATGGAGATGTGATGTATTACAAATCAAACTATTGTCTATGATGAGTTGGGATGATATTTCAAATGATTACCTGAAATAATATACAAGTTGAGTATAGATCCATATCCACATAAATTAAAAAAAATACATCTTACAAGATTTAGAACATACATATTACATATGTTCTCCATAGCTAGAACCATCTAATAGTGAAACAATTTGGTTGTATAAAACTAATTGTTTGATATTAATGATAAATGTAATGAATTTAATGAATTGAGTATATCATGATTAGAGGTGGGAGGTATTGGATCCTACTAGGAAATATGACACAAAGGTCAATTTAAGAACTAAATGAACTACTTTTAATCTTACTAGCTTTAGACATAATATTCTCATCATTACCATTACCCTTTCTTTATTCATGTGAATTAGAACAAGTATTTGGGGGTGTAAATCATTTGTACAAGATACTATGGAAAAAATATTTAAAAATATCAAACCACTCATGAAATGAAAATAGAGAATAGAGAATTTTTTTTTATTGAGCACCTCTAAGGGTGGGCACTGGATCACATAGTTTAATATCATCTCTGCCTAAGTTCTGGAGGGAACATATAGATTCAACAATAGAAAGTACACCTTTAGCTAAAACACTATGAGTAAGGGCATCCACATCATCAAAATTTCCCAGGGCACGATCCTTTAGGCCTTGCACTCACTTGAAATCCATACATCAACACCAATAGACCAATCAACACATGAAGAATAAAGAATAAAGAAGTACTTATTTTTCTTAAAGAAGGATAATTCACACGTTAAACTAAAAATGTTAAAATAATGCATTTATAACCATGATTAATACATGACTATTTGGATGTATAAAAATAGCGTTGAGAGTATGAAAATAAATTTGTTGTCTAAATGATTTGTCTAACAGAATTAGACCAGATTTGGTGATATCTGGAGAGATGAAAGTTAGACAAATATGTTTCTTTTTTATAACACCCCAAAATTTTCAAAGCAAATAGTATGACTAACTAGGAAAGGTTAAAACCATTACCATCTATAGTCAAGCTCTAATTTTTAGGAATGTAACATCAATGATCAAAGCTTAAAATCATGCTAGGAATGTAAACCACATTTAATTAAACATTAATCTACAAAGCATCTTTCCTATGTGTGAATTGTTAAACTAACATAGACCTAAATAGATCTAAGAGGGCAATCAAATTGGATTTGTTTCTACTCTAAGGAATGTGAGATGGTATCTCCAATAATGAATACAAGATCATATTGGATATCCATCTACTAACCCCATTAAATACTTTAGGAAAGGATTGAGCTTGGCCATAAATCATATTTCTTATATGATATGCATATCAAAGCATTGTGTAAAGTTTAAAGGTATGTGGTGCATGTGGAAATAAAATAACAAAGTAGAATAAGAATTGATAATCATGATTAAGGATTTTCTGATCACAATTAGTGAATTAACGAGCAATTAATATATACGGAGCCTTAATCAACCACTTAGGGTCAAATAGGAGGCTAGGATAAGCTTTTGAATCTTGCTGAGATGTTGTGGAGGGAAATGGGGTGACTTTGAGTAGTTGGAAGAGGGGTTTGAGCCAATAAAAAGATATATTGATCAAAACAAGGGTATAATAGGGTTAATTAGCTAATAATCGCTAATTGTCTGTGTGGAAGAGGATTTTGATTTATGGTTCATCATAAAGTGGCATCACGAATACAAAAGGGGTTAGGTAATAAAAAAAGTGTTGTTAATTGACCAAAATGGTAAGAAACATTAGTTAATTAGCAAAAAGCACTAATTATAACATAAATGGTAAGAATGAGAGGGATTTGTGTGCGTTTGGCATTAAGATTGTAAAAGAAAAATTTAGGTGTATACATTTACCCCTGTTTGAGGTGAAGTAAGTAAATTCACTTCAAATATAGTAGACAAGCACAAAAAAAGGAAATTTTTGAAGAAAAAATAGTATAATAAAGGATCCTCCCTCAAGTTTCGATGGGGTGATAGAAGAAATCAATCAACGATCGAAAATATGATTGAAACAGATAGAAGAAGAAAGGATAAGGATAAACATGGTTGTTTATTGCCCTAGGTGATTTAGAAGAAAAATTAATAGTGATAAGAAATGATGATGGATGATATAGGACCAACCCAATCTTTACATCCAATATTTCAATAAGCAAATTTTTTGTATCATTTTTCCCCTATGAGCTATATCATCGGCCTTTATTGAAATAAAAAAGTGCAAGATAACATGAAAAGCTAAACTACAAACATTTTTTCATTTTTAAAAGTACGTAACTCCATGTAACATACATAATGCAATGAAATAAAAGAAAGTAAAATGATGCGTAGCTCCATGCAACATAAATAATGCAATGCAATACGAGAAAGTAAACCACCTAACCTAAGAAAGAAACAAGTACAATCACACGTAATCAAACAAAAAAATTTCAAGACAGTTACACCAATGTTTTTTTTATCAAGCTTCAGTTCCCGAATGTTCGTGTTGTAATGTCAAGGACTAAAAAATGGTACCCCAAGCAAGGATACATGTGAGTGGAAAAATAGAGGACATGAGTAGTCCCATGGAAAACATTCATGCACTATGACATAGTCTCTGGAAACTCATTGTTGCACGGGACTACCGACATAGTAAGCAAGCCAACTTTGTTAATGGAGGTAGATCACAATGATCCGCAAGTCATTTGAGAAAAGAACAAGCAAGAACCTAAGAAAAATGTTTTTAAGGACAATTTTTGATGTTCAAGAACAATTCTTTTGATACAAGCTTCAACTAAGTGCATGTTGTTTGCCAATTATTTTTTTAAAATTTGGTTTTTTTGATTTTTTTAAATTTTTACAGAAGAAAATAATATAGAATAAATAAAAAAATCATGGGATGTTATTTTTTTTTTCTCTATTTTGGACTCTTGGTATTTTATCAAATGTTATCTTCTCAAAAAATTCCTTCAACGAATCAACCATTGTTTTATATAGAAGAATTTTCTCATCTTTGACCTTGTACTCATTTGTGACTTGTTTTATAATGAGCATTGAATCACCAATGTAATTAACTTGTATGATATCCCATTTAATAGATAACTTCATTCCTATGATGAGAGCTTCATACTCCGTTATATTATTCGTTCATGAGAACCCGAGTCGGAAGGCTTGGGGAACCAAGTCTCCCGTAGGAGTAATCAACACAAATCCAACACCTGAACCATGAAAGGTAAAGGAGCTATCAATGTACAATTGCCATATGATTGATTCCTCAAGGTACATTATGGATGCATATGGTAGTTCCAGACTCAAAGGTTGAGTACCTGGTAGTGGAGCTTCTGCTACCCGATGTACTAAAACTTTTCCTTTCACTGATTTTTGATGTACATACTCAATGTCAAACTCACTTAGTAAGATGGTCCAATTAGCCATATTTCCTATTTCCTATGAGTGTTGGTTTTGACAATAAGCATTTTATTAGATCAACCTTTGAAATGAGCTTAACCTTATTATTGAGAAAATAGTGGCATAGTTTTTGGAAGGAAACAACTATGGATAGGAAAGCCTTTTCAATTTGCGGATAGTTGAGATCATAAGCTATAAATGTTCTAATCAAGTAGTGCACATTGTTTTCCTTATGTTGTTTATTATACTGGGCCAATAGTTCCCCAATTGCAAAGTGTGTAGTAGAAATGTAAAGCAACAAGGGTTCCCCTACCTTGGGTGATATGAGAACAAGGGGTTTAATGAAGTATTCTTTTAGCAAGGAAAACACTTGTTGTTCTGGCCCCAATTGAAATTGAGATCTTTCTTAGAAAGATACGTGAATGTATGACACTTGTCTGCGAATTGTGAAATGAACCTTCTGATGGCCTACATCTTTCCTTGTAAGATACATAATTTTCTAATATTTTTAGGAGGAGGCATTTATGTGATAATAGTGACCTTTACAGGGTCCACTTCTATTCCTCTCCTTGAAACAATGAATCCTAATAATTTTCCAGATAACACACTGAAGACACATTTCCTCGGATTAAGTAAGAAATTGTAGTCCCTTTGGCGTTGAAAAATACGTCCCAAAATCTTCAGGTAATCTTCCCAAGTTCTAGAATTTGTAAATATGTCATCTACGTAATCCTCCATGATGTCACTAATCATGTCATGAAATATTACAGTCATGGCCAATTGATATGTAGCACGTGCATGCTTGAGGTTGAAGGGCATGATTTTGTAGCAGAATGTCCCCCACGGGGTTGTAAAGGATTTCTTGTGTTGATCTTCCTCCACAATATTTATCTGATTATAACTTGAGAATCCATCCATGAGTTATAGCATCTCATAACCAATAGTAAAATCCACAATCATGTCAATTTCAGGAAGAGGAAATTTTTCCTTGGGACAAGCTTTGTTAATATCTCTAAAATCAGTACACACTCTGATACTAACTAGATTTTTATGAAATGGTACCAAATTAAAACTCCACTCTGATTAGTCGATAGACCCGATGAAGCATACTTCTAATAACCTTTCTAGCTCTGCTTTAACCAACAAGGTGACACGAGTATGCATGTTCTCAAGATTTTGCTTTATGGGATTGACATCTGGCTGTACAACAATATTGTGCACCACTAATACAGGATCAAGTCCTGACATGTTTGTGTAAGACCAAACAAAGATATCTGCATATTCTCTCAAAAGTTTTGTAAGCATTTTCTGTTCTTGGGATGAGAGTGAAGCTCCCAAATTAACCATTCTAAGCAACCCCTCTGTGCTGATGTTAACATCTATTGTCTCCTCCAATGGCATTTTGGTCTCATCCAGAGGATTCCTAGTGATGAGATGTGATATGAGCAGAAATACAAATATACCTTTCACATAGGGCCTTAGATTCAGCTAGGATGGGCTCGCACTAGCTTCTTTCAAGTGGTTCCATAGCCTTGGGTGCATCGAGTACATATAGTGGATCTAGGGATGATCTTGGACTATGCAAGGTGCTACATGATAGTGCTTCCATAGAGATTGATCATACCACAGGAGGTATTGGATGCAACACCACATGGGGACAAGGTCCATACTCAATGGAATAGGCCCAGACAGGGGTACATGGAGGTCCAAAGTATAGGGCATGCATAGAGCTACAGCAGGTGATAATTCTTTCAATATATGATCAGTGCATTTGAATGTAGGTAGTGGTGCATGCCATAGGTATTGGCAGCACAGATATTCCCTTCATGTTCCATTACAGGAACCATTGCATGGGTACCTGTCAGTGTTGGTACCAATTCATGAGTGATGGGTACCACATGAGGTCCACCATTGGAGGTGGTAAGGAGATGGAATTAGGTGTTATGATAAAGATAGCCACGTCAAAAAATAGGTTCATGGTGGAAAGGTCTTAGTAAATAATGCACAAGGAATCTATTTTACTTTCATTTTTGGATGGAAAATCTATCCTCATGCTTATAAGAGGAATCCTCTTCATCGGAAGGAGTGATACTCATACAGATAGATGTTCCAATACAAGAATTACCCATTTTATGATGAGGCATTGGAAGATCTTCTAATAAATATTTTTTCTAGACAGTCACAATGACATCCTTTATATCTTCATAGTAAGCATTATTTTGTCAGGATTAACATATCTGGGTGACTGGTAACATACAGCCATTTCATCATATTCAAGATAAAAAACAATATTGTTGAGTATTATCTCATATTCTAGTAATCCACCTAAAGTGAAATTGTCAAAGGGGTGGTTCTCCCTTTATCTTTGGAACTCATAACATAGCCTACCATGTGCTTTAGCTAGATAGGGGAATCTTTTAAACCATAAGGGTTTGTTGTATATCATACTCTCCACAACTGCTTTTTCTAACCTTCATCTCCCATGAAGTGAAAGGATATTATGAAGGTGGATGTACCTTTTTCATTGGTATATAAAGTTATTTTAGTCCACTCATGAAGTGAGGGATTTAGAGTGAACAGGAACAATTATCTCTATATAGGCACAGTCATAGATGGTAGGAAAATAACTTGACAATGCTCTGCAATGAGAAAATGGTTGGGGATCCCCTTGTATAGTAAGTATTCTGTCTTTCATGATACAATTTTAAACACTAATGATACATTGATAGCATAGCTTCGTATGACATGTGAATCCATGGGCGAGATGAGCAATATGTTATAAGGGAGCTCCAATTCTAAAACATGTAACTTTATGTCATGGTTTATAGGGCCCATATTATAGTGAGAAAGTGATCATTCTAGATGATTTTCTCTCTCCATTGTCCATACACCTCTATAGTGATAACCTTTTTTTCCAAGTCACCTTCTATGCACCCTGGTTGATGAAACTAATTCGATAGTACAAATATTTAGACCCGATCCGCCATCCAAAAGCACTCTCTTCAACTTCTAACTGCTTGATTATTACTTCAATGTGTAAAGATATGTAATGAGAGGTATTTTCAGCTAATACTTTCGTCAAACTGAAGGTCATGCGCTCTAAGGGAGTGATTTTTGCACTACCATGGCCTTGTAAGTGTACATTGGGTTTATATCAACGGACAATCTTGATCCCTATAAAGTTTCATAAAGGATCTACTTATGGATGTTAGAAATATTTTAGAAGGTATACGATTTAAATCTTATTTTTGGTCTTCTCTAATTTATCTAACACATGATAGTGACTCTCTTGAGGATGAGGGGAGGAGGTTCTAAGATAAAAAGGAGATCCCATTGTCATGTTTACTATGGTCCACTCTCTTGATCTCTTATTTTGATCGTGTTGATATGCTCGACAGGTGAATCAACAAAACCTATTAAGGCATAAAAATGTTTTGTCTTTGATGCATAGTTGTTACTCTTATTTTGAGATGACTGTCCCTGATCCTGCTTTTTATTTCCCTCGTGCTTGGGAAAAGGTTCTTTGAACATCCCCATATTTTTGTTTAGATATTTGGTAGGGGTGGCAGTAATCTATCTTATACATCACCATTTTTAATCAAGTTCGTGAATCTAATGTTTTAGTTTCAAGTAATTTGTCAGTTTTGTGACCCTTTAACGTGGTGGAATATGTAAAACTTATTTTCCCTATGCCATGATGCCTTAGGTATGGCATCCTCATAATGTTGTGACTTCATGGTATTGAACCATGTTTACTGCCTCTAAATTACTTTAATAATAATGATATTGAGTCAGATAGAGGAGTGAACAGCATGATGTTTATACTCCGTAGGCAGAGCCCCCTTTGAAAGCTTTAAAAGAGTGTGGTTTTGAACGGATTGTACCCATTTAGAGGCTAATATTCCATCACTGACAACATTATTGTTTCCTATTAGGGGTAAAACTTTGTCTTGTCGTTATTTTTGGAATCATTATGATCGCGTGAGAAGAGCTTTTAGCAGTCCCTCATGGCTAACAACACGACTTTTTTGATTTGACTCACTTTTCTGATTACCTCTTTGAAATGTGTTGCCAAAATTCATTTGCAAGTGGAATGTGATGTCAAGGTGGATTTTGGGAACAAATATACTTATTAGTTGTTTCTCAGGTATGGAGCAAAGGGAAGCGGCTAGCTAACCCTCTCCATCATTTGTAGGAAAGCAGTGAAGTTCTCGTTGTTTCATTGTTTCACATTGTATAGATCTAGTGTGGTAACATCATTCTTTATATTCAAAGAGAAGTGATGTACAAAATGTTCCGCTAATTCTGGAAATGTAGATATGGGTCCCTTGGGGATGTGTAAAAACCACTCTAATGCTTATCTTCCTAAAATCCATGGGAATATGGTGAATGAAATAGTTTTCGATATACATGCAATTTCTTAACATGCAATATAAAAATATTTGAATATGCTCCTCAGGGATCACCTTTTCCCTTGTATTTATCAAACTTCAGAAAATCAAAATGTCATGTGAAAGGTACTTGTAACATTTATCTATCAAACGGATAAGGGTATAATTCATCGAACTAGTATTTCTTGCTTGTTATTACTAGTTTTTCCTTCTTGTAATGTTAGAACAGGGTGTTCTTCGTAGTGGACCAATCTTCATTAAAGAAGTTTGTCTAGTGTGGGTGGTGTAGGTTTGTATGAAAGGGTTGAATTTAGGAGTATTCCTACCCCTATTCTTTGTGAGAATTTATTCATAAGGGTATTTTTTGTGTCTCCCATCGAGGAGTATTTTTTTGGAAGTCATGATATGAAGCTTTAGGGTTTTTCCTTCAGTATATCTTGTTTCAAAAAAATAATGGTTGTTACTTATGTATATGTGAATCCAAACTTGCCAATTAGTGAATAAGGTCTTGTACTTGTTTGTTCTAGCATTACTTCTTGAATAAGTACTTCGTTATGATATTCGTTAGGAAGGAGGTTGTCTCATGATGAGCATGTTCCTTCATGGTATTTTCAACGTATACTCTAACAACAGGTACTCATGATAGTCTCCCTAATTTCCAAAAGGTACCTCCTCATTATTCTGTTGTCTAGAAGTAGAGGTGTGTCCTAGGTTTAAAATTTCATTAATAGTGTGAGCAAGGTTGGTTTACTTCTTCTTATCCATAAACCATTCTAGAAATTAGAGAAGGGTCTAATTGTAGATGGTAATTTTTCCCCTAATTTAATGACAACACAAAATAAACTCATAATTTTTTTGAATGAAGTAATTCATCAATATGGGCGAGATGAATCTCTACATCCGCACGAGGATAATCCTCCTCTTCATCACTATGGTCAATCATGACATTATCCTCTAAAATAGGGTTATCACCTCCAAAGATATTGGCTTATATCTTTTTTGACCCCATTCTTGTAGTAGGCATACTTGAAAAAGGGGGTATAACACGAAAGGTTTCCACTAAAGTTTACTTAAAAATGGACCCTAGGAAAAATTTCGTAGTGTAACGATGCTAAGTCATCACAAAAAAGGGTTACTATAAAATAGCCATGAATCTAATAGGTCAACACAAACCGTATGGATGATAAATAATAAATAATGATCTACCTTAGCAAGGTGATATAAGACATGAGGTTTCTAGGACAATATAATGACGTATAAAACTCAAATCTAGTCACAAAAAATGTTTACTCCTTGTGATTTTTTGAGATAGGTTTAAAACCAATAGTGATAACACAATATCACTTGTTAGGCCAAGTTTGAAAAAAACAAAACCTAAATGCTAAGAGAATGTTGACATGTGTTCCTCTAACAAGGTATACTAATAACCAATTTCTAGATTCTAACAAAGTCTAAGTCTTGTAAAATGGAATATACATATGTGAGCATCATAACAACGTTATTTGGACACATTAATCAAACTTTACACGAAAGTAAGATTTCAGTATCAAAATGGCAGTTATAGCGATGTGAATAACAAGGTAACCTCAACACTCACAAAGACTCAATAAAAGGCTAGAATGTAAAAACTATGCCTTAGTATATCAAGGAATTATTATGCATGTGCGAGCAGTGTAGCAATACAATCTAGAGATTTAGGCCAAATTTCACAATGGAAATAAGACGTAAACACCACAATTTTTATGGCTATAATGTGCGAGTAGCATAACAACTCAAAATAATTCAGTGATAATACAACCTAACTGCAATGATAATAAGTCTCAATATGGGTTTGAGACAAAGGGGCCTACTAGAAATTTATGACGTACCATTCACACTTGCATTACAGCATTGCAACCCAGTCATACAAGTAGACTAAAAAAGTGGTGGACATGATTATTTCTAGTGGTATACATGTATGTTTTTTCTTATTTTATCTCAAAATGAGCAACAAGAAAACAAAGGAGTAGACCAAGTGGTGATGAAAAATACTTGGTTTAACTTTGGTAGAGTTTCACCTTATCTTAGGACAAGTGAAAAACTAGGAAAAAGTAACACTACATAGATTTCATGATAAAATATCACATGGTTTCAACTTTAAGATATTTTTTCCCTTGTTCTAAAAAAAAGAGTTTGAATCCAACAAAGTTGTAACCTTGTGAGAGACCTCGAGTCTAATAACTAAGAAAAAATTGGCTCGAAGTTGGCAAGCTTTCCTAGGGTTTCTCTCTCTATGTGTCACAAGATATCTCTACGAGCTCAATTTACCAAGAGAGTCACACTAACTAATCTTGGATTATCTCAGCTTTACTTTACCCCCTTTAGTACAATGAACATAAAAATGCGTTCAGTTTTATTTTCACTGGGGTCGCAATGGAAATAAATTTGACTCTAATCTCACTGAAGCGTACTGATCAATTAGATAGTTGGAGCACTTTCCCATTTCATTCACAAGGTTTCCTCTTGCTTGAACTACTTTAGGGTTCCTAAGAGAATTCCTCTTGTTTTCTTAAGGCTTATGCCAAAGGAAGTTTCTCCTCCTTAAGTGGATGAGTTGCAGCTCTTAAGAAAAACATGTAATACAGTGTTTTGAATGGTGTGTTAGTGTATTTTCTTATCTTTTGGATTAAGAAATTTAGTTTAGACCACTGTTGGCAACCTACAACAAATGTGAATGTTAGAATTTGGTTTGAAGAGAGCTCTCCTTTCTTTGACTAGTGTTAGGTCCTTCAAACAAATGGTTATTAGTTCAAAAATATCTACAATATCATAGAAAGGGGATTAAATGTTACTTTTAATTCTCAAGATCACACTAGGTGCAAGAGAAGACACATTCTCTAGCAACTCACTATTGCATGGGAGTACCGACATAGTAAGCAAGCTAGCTTTGTTAATGGAGGTAGATCACAATGATCCACAAGTCGTTTGAGACAAGAACAATCAAGAGCCTAAGAAATATGTTTTTGTAGGACAAATTTCCATGTTCAAGAACAATGCATTTGATACAAGATTCAGCTGTGTGCATGTCGTTTACCAATTTTTGATTTTCTTTGGATCTTTAATGATTTTACTAAATTTTTTTTGAAAAATTTGGGTTTTTCAATTTTTTTAATTTTTACAAAATAAAATGTTATAGAAGAAATAACGAAGTCATGGGATGTTATTTATTTATCTATTTTGGGCTCTTGATATTTGCTCAAATGTTATCTGCTCTAAGAACTCCTTCAAAGAATCAACCATTCTTTTATATGGAAGAAGTTTCTCATCTTTGACCCTGTATTCATCTATGACTTGTTTTATAATGAGAATTGAATCACCAATGCAATTAACTTGTTTGATATCCCATTTAATAGACAACTTCATTCCTGTGATGAGAGCTTCATAATTCATTATATTATTCATGCATGGGAACCCGAGTAGGAACAATTGGGGAATCAAGTCTCCTGTAGGAGCAATCAACACAACTACATCACCTGAACCATGAAAGGTAAAGGTGTTGGACCTTTTTGATAAGACAAATGTGTTGTCATTGGTGTCAAGCTGAATCATTTGATGTCAAGTTACATTGATGGAAAAAGAAGTGAATTGGTAATGTGAGCAAGCTGAAAAAGATGAAGGTTGATTAGTAGTGTCACCTCGCAAGGATTCAAGATGATAAAGGATAATTTCTAAGGGACTTAGTAAATATTTGTGCAAGCTGTGGACATGGGGAGATAACCTTGAATCCTAGACATAGGTGTTGAAGACTTGGATTAGCCTTCGTAGTCTACACAAAGCCACAGAACGCTAGAAGAAATCGCGGAAGGTAAGTGGTTGCCGCACATAAAAGGATGAAGTCAAGAAGATACATGGAATCAAAGTCCAATCCGCGAATAAGATAGGTGAAGTAGTGGATGTGAAGGAAGAGCAGTGGAGGTGAAGAAAAATCCATGGATGTGAGGAAGTTAGAAGCAAAGCTATGGATAAAGAGATAAGTCATTAAGGATGAAAGATAGCTGTGGAAGACTACACAAGACGCAAGTAAAAGAGATAGAGTTGTGTACATGGAACAAAGACTCAGAAAGGAAATGGATAAGGAGGAATTCCATGTGACATTGTAGAAGCCGCAAAAATCATAGAATAACCACTGATAACCAAATAGTTACCGAGTGAGGAGAAAAGCCGGTAAGTAAAGACGAGGGCCACAATACAAAGGAGAAAGTCAGAGGAGCTAAGGAAATCTTCGAAATGAGAGAATATGAACTGAAAAGGGTCAAAAGCAATCAATTTGATTCAACCATGAACAAGTGAGAGTTAGTTCTCCAAAATCAATGGTGATTCAATTATTAGAAGATTGCGGCTAACTATACGACTTGATCTCCAAAAAGAACAAAGAAAAACATTGTTCCAGCTGCTAGCATTTAATGATTGTTGACCTTGTGGAAATGTAGTTGAAAATTTCTATGCAATTCTAAGTTTCAAGGCAAAATATAATATTGAGAAGGAAATGGCTAGACCATCTCTGTCATGTTACAAATTGTAAAATGAGGGAAAATCTATTTTTTGCAAACAACTAATAAATCTCTCTTGTAGATGAATGTAAAATGGTGTAATAAGGCTGAATGTAGAAGGAACAATATTTGGAATTAGCTGCATGCATTTAATGACTAGATTCCTAAGTGAACAAGCAGGAAGGTGAACGATGCACAAATCGAAGTTATGTTTTGGGTCGATTGTGAATATAGTTTGTACTTGGAGCCATTTTGGGTGTTGCTCAAGTAAGAAAAGAAATATTCAAGCTAAGGAAGAGTTGTAGAAGAAAAATTACAATGCAATCAAGATGAGAAAGAGATGAAGATGTAAAGAGAGAGGAAAGCGGAGAGAAGATTTATGATGCATTGATTTATCATATGAGAAGATCATCAAGGAAGTATATTGATTGAGTAGAGGGAATTAGATCAAACGAGCAGAAGAGTGTGAAAAGAATAACATAGATAGAGCCAAGAAAGTGATCATAATTGATTGTATTAGAAATTGTTGTAACTAGATGATCACACCACACACACACACACACACCACACACACACATATACATACATACATACAGATTAGAAGAGAGCTGTAGACGATAGAGAGAGATCTAGCGATAGATAGAGATGAGATAGAGAGCAGTCGGAGAGAGAGAAGAGAGGGAGAGAGGTATATAGAGATAGAGAGGAGAGAGGATGACAGATACAGGAGATAGACATGGGTAGTATATTATGATACATAGTACATGAGAGATATAAAGAAAGGGATATATGAGATATAATATATAGATAGATATAAATTGTAGATGTATATATTCTATATATGTATAGAAACATGTATATATATAATATATATGAAGATTAACCTACATATACATGTATATTATATATATATACACACACACATAATACATCCAATAATATACACATATATACAATAACAACACACAACCAAACACATTGGGGTGTGTGGTGTGTGTTTATGGGATATATGTCTATGTATATATGGCGGTATAAGGTACCTAGAGACAGAGAAGAAGAGAGACAGAACAGGAGACATAGTTACATAAGACATGGGTGTATGGGTGGATGTATAGAGGGGTGGGGGATAGAGACGAGATAGAGAGAACGATATATATAGATATATACATGGAATGTATGTATAGTAATATATATATACTATATATATATAGATAGATTAGATTAATAATTATATAGAGATAAATACATTATACATGTATATATTATATATATATATACACACACCACACATATATACCATACATATATATACACATATATTTACCAAATACACACACACAACACCACACACACAATGTGATGTGTGGTGTATGTTATTATATGTCTATGTATATATGTATGTATATATGTACATATATACATATACATATATATATACATATACATATACATATACATACAGACATGGGTGTGTGTATGTAGTATATATGTCTATGTATATATGTATGTATATACATATACATATATAATATACATATACAGATACATATACAGATACATATACATATACATATACATATACACATACATATATATATATATATATATATATATATATATATATATATACACACACACAACATATACATACATATACATACATACATACATACATATATATATATATATATATATATATATATATATACACATATGTACATATATATAGATATAGATATATGTGTATTATACATATACATATATATAACATATATACATATATATATATATATATATATATATGTATTATGTATGTATGTATGTATGTATGTATGTATGTATGTATGTATGTATGTATGTATGTATGTATATGTATATTATACATATACATACATACATACATACATACATATATATATATATATATATATATATATATATATATATATATATATATATATAAAGTCTAAGTTGTATCTTAGCACATTCAGGGAGTTGTAGTTTCCTTGTAGGTGGGTTCCTATAAAAGAAATCTATTGTGATGTATAATATTCACTTGAGTCCTTTGTTGTGCGTAATATCAACATAGGTGTAGGGGTTGGAGCTCCTTGTGGGGTTGGTGCCTCACTAAACAAATCTTGTAAGATCTTTTATATTATTATGAGTCCTTGATTTGTGTAATATAAGAAATGGTTTTGGTGGGTTTTCTCACGAAAGGGTTTCCCACAGTAATTTATGTGCTCTGTATTATTGTGCATGATATTTTCTTGATTGAATTCTCATAGCTTAAAACTGCACATCATTAAAGATTCTAAAATTGGCATTAAGTGAAAAAATTTAAACTAAACTGATTCAACCCCCCCTCTTAGTGATTTTGATCTCTAAAAATTGGTATTAGAGCGACGTCCTTACAGGATAAGCTTAAAATCTTCAAGGAGACCCTCTTATCAAAAACATGGCAGCAAATTAGGCACAAGGTTGTTTATCACTGTCAAGATCACCTCTCTTCACTGAAACGAATTATGCATTCTGGAGAATAAGGATGAAGACATACTTGATGCCACTTGGGTTTGAAATATGGGAATGCAATGAGAAAGGCTATACAACTCCAGATGTTCTAATAACTTATTCAGTAGACAAAGTAGAATACAGATGCAACTTTAGAGCTATGAATGTCATTCTATGTGGCCTGACTGAAAAAGAAGTTTGTTAAAGTTATGCACTACACAACCATGAAATAGATATGGAAAAAACTGCATAGCATCTATGAATACGATGAAAAAGTCAAATTGGAAAAATTACAGACCTATAGAGATCAGTTAGGAAATTTGAAGATGAAGGATGCTGAGAGCACAATGACCTACATGCAGAGAACAGATGAAGTCATAAATATGATCAGAGGCTTAGGAGAGAAGCTGGAAGAATTTTTTATTGTTCAAAAGGTTATGATATCCCTGACCTGCAAGTATGATGGAAATGTTTCTTTCATAGAGGAAGCCAAAGATATAAAGACTCTCAAAATGGATGAATTGCAGAGTACCGTGTCAACATATGAAATGAGGATTATTGGATCCAAGGCTACCAAGAAAGAAATAACATTCGAGGGTGTTGGTGAGAAAATTTATCTTGTGGACAAATTGGTGAGTTTCAAGTCAACGCTATGGGAATCTAAGTCCCTATACTTGAATGGTGAAACTTCCGTATGTGCATGTGTGAAAAAGTGGATTTCAATGGTGGCCTTTCGACCAGAGAACTAACAGGGGAACTCCACTGACCCTGTGGCAAAGCTAGCAATTTCTCACTAGAGAAGAACTTTTTCTGAGAAGGGGAAAGGGACTGAGAATGGAGATAGGAGAAACTAATGTTGTGAGTAGAATATTAGATGCCCACACACATTAATTATAAATTTCATTTCCATGCATTTATAATCAGAAGAAAAGTAAATCCACAGGAGAAGCTACAAGACCAAATGAAACTCATTGGTTGCAAAGTACCAATCAATTCCTCAATCAAAGAGGCAATAATTCCTTCTTTTTATTATTGAAGCTCGAGTAGAGTTTGTACATAGCTTGAGAATGGAAGAAATTTGAGGAAGAAGAGAAAATAGAAGAAGAATGGCATTTTTATGTCTTTTCTAGGATCAAAGCACTCTGGTCTTTTCCAAAATCAATTGCCTGCCCTTGGAATAACATCGAGAATCCATTATATCCTTTTCCAAAATGGTTGCAATCTTTACAAATCCTCGATGCCTTGTCAAATTCCTTTGTTGTGAAGAAAACACTCATGGTGGGTTAAAAACAAGATCTTGCAAAGCAACCGTTACATTTGATTTTCTAGTTTAAGTATAGACCATTTGATTTTCTCATATAGATTTGAAATCAGGCCTTTCACATTTTGTGATTTTTCATGAGATTTGGCAATTTGGAATAAATTGGCCCGTAGCCCTACCTTTACTTTTCAACAAACGGCTTCACCTTTGACTTTCTCCCCGCGGGCTATAGGTCAAATTTGAATTTTTCCTTTTTTGCAAATATGCTCAAAAACTAAATTTCTCCACCAACCCGCTACTCCGATTTGACTAGGACACGTGGCACGTTCAGGTTGGAGACAGGGTCACGGATCTCTTCTAAATAGTTTTACCTTTTTTGGAAAAAGTCTCAAAAACTCAATTTCCTCCACCAGCCCACTCTCATGCTTTTGAATTGTTTGGCTGATCTGGATTTTCAAGTCCCAAGTGTCGCTCATGAACTTGTGTAGCCTAAGAAAAAAACTTCCACTTTTTCCGTAATGGACCAAAATCAGCAACTTCAGCTTTTCAGGTCCCTCGTGTCCCAAGTGTCCCTTGTGAACTTATGCAGCCTGGGACAAAAACTTCCACTTTTTCCACAATGAACCAAAATTGAAAGCTTTGGCTTTTCATTTTTTCAGGTCCCAAGTGTCCCTTGGGAACTTGTGCAGCCTAGGACAAAAACTTCGGCTTTTTCCACAATGAACCAAAATCAATGACTTTGGCTTTTCGGGGCTACGGGGAAAATTTAACATTTTTACCAAAAGTGAAAAAAAGTGTTAAGTTCACAAAAATCCCATTCCTCCCCATCCAATAGGATATGTCCATGTACCTACATACATTGGGGCCAAAATTTGACGAGGAAAAGACATCCGTCATTCCAAACTGTGGAAAATATAGAGAGGAAGAAAACTTCATGATTTTGAGCCCAATTTTTGAATTTCCTTCGCCAACTAGAGGCATGAAGGAAAAATGATGGTTTGATGACCCAGGCCATAGAACACATGAACCAGAACCATTTCAATCAAAAATGGAGGTTGCAACGAGGATATTATGTACATAGACCAGGAAATTGAGAATTTCTCAAAATGAGCAAAACAGAGGTTTAAATAGCTCGAGAGCATGATAATGGACATGAGCTCAAAAAAAATAAATTTGAATTTGGCTAATAAAATGTAGAACTATTTTTAGGAGACAACAAATGGCTCTAGACTGGAGACATGGCATGAACTGGGCATGGCTAGGGCACGACATAAGGATCCAAAATCTTCAAGTTTTAAAACATATTACATTGACCAATGTCGTATCCATTGGGCCTCTCATAGTCATGTACAATTCTTAGAAATAATGGAAGAATGAGAAAACACACAAAAAACCAAACAAAACTAAATGAGAACCACACAACAGAAAAAGGAAAAACACACCTACAAAAATCACCTATGGTACAAGATGGGGGACAACCCACTTTCATTGATGATACTGTCTCAAGTATTTCCCACTTCAAGGTGATTCCAATGGCATTCCATCCAAGTTTGAGAGGAGAAAAAAATTCTCACCACAAGTTCCATGAATTTGGAATGGGCCGAGCCATAATGAATCAAAATTTCCATGGCTGCCCTTTGGTTCTCTTCTCTCATCCCATAGTAGAACAAAATCTCCAAACATGAAATCTCTTGCCTTTGCCTTCTTGTCAAAGATCTTCTTCACTTTTAATTGGTGTTCTTTAATTCTATCCACCACTTGGCATCTGCTTTCTTCCAGCTTTTCCAAGAAGAGGATCCCCTTGTTAATGGATTCTTTGTATTGACCATCTTCTATTTTTTACAGCAACATGAGGGCTGACATCTCAATTATGAGGGGAATCTCTGCCTCAACTCCATACAACATTTGGAAAGGTGACATACCTATTTCCTTCTTTGGAGTGATCCTATCAGCCCACAATGCATCATATAACTTCTTGTGCCAGTTCCTTTGATTCTCATCTACCAGCTTGCGAATAATGGTCACAATGTTCTTTTTGCTTGACTCATCTTGCCCATTTCCCTATGGGTAGTAGTAAGAGGATTGAGATAGGGAGATTCCAAAGCCATAACAAAACTCTGTGAGCTCCTTGGACGATAAATAAGTGGCATTGTATACAACAATTTTCTATGGTATTCCAAAACAAACAATGATATTCTCCTTAATGAAGTTGCAGACTATTTCAGAGTTGGCTTTCTTAGTTGGGATAGCTTCCACCCATTTAGTGAAGTAATCAGTTGCAATGAGTACATAAGTATGCCCTGCACTAGAATGAGGATTCAGAACACCAATAAAATCTATCCCCTATTTCTAAAATGGTTCTTCAATCACTATAGGCCTGAGTAGTAGTGCAACTAGTTGTGGCTTTCCAAAAAATTGTTGACATGCTTTGCATTTGGAAACCCAATCCTGAGTGTCTACAAAGATGGAGGGATAATAATATACACCTATAAGGATCTTATATACGGTGACCATTTCTGAGAAATATCCACCACAAGATTGATCATGATATGCTCTGAGCAACTTTTCTTGCTGCTTCTTATCTACACACTTGAGGAAACAACCATCTAGGCCTCTCTTGTAAAGTCCATGATTCCAAATCACAAAATTGGCTACCTTTAGCTTGAGTGTCCTTCTTTGTTTGTAGTCAAGATGAGGGGGGAATTCTCCATAAGTGAGATAGTAAGAAATGTCATCATACCAATCATCAATGGTGGTGCCAAAGAGAACCTGTGGACTATCTCCTGAACAGGATGAGAAAACTCCATCCTTTTCTCCCTATTGAGCTTTGAGAACTTCATCTTCAACAATCAGCTTGCACAAACCATTTCCTCTCACCATATTAGAGGGTCTAATCTCCAAGTCATACTCTTGGGTCTTTGTAATCCAACTTCCTCTCTTAGCCCTAGGATCTTGTTGAGTCAAAATGGACTTGATTACACTTCCAGGGACCATCAATACTATATGGGAATTGAGAATGTAGAATTTGAAACTTTTAAAAACTTTGACCATTACGTAGGCATGCTTCTCTAATTGGTTGTACTTTAGCTCATGATTTTTCAAAGGACAGCTCATGAAAGTAATGGGTGCTTCCAAACCTTCATCATTTTTCTAAACAAGGATAGAATAGAGTATATGTTCTAATGCATATCAATACATGATGAACTCCTTGTTGAAGTATTGGGATACAAGAGTTGGAGCTTTGGCAATGGCTTTCTTGATCTCCTCAATTGTTGTTTTTCCTTCCTTATTCTACTTGAAACTTGCTTCAAGATTCATCATGGAAGTTATATGCTTAGTCAGTTCAGAAAACTCAGGCACAAAACGACAAAGGAAGTTTACCTTTCCAAAGAATGAATGAAGTCCCTTCTTGCTGGTTGGTAAGGTTAGTGCTTCGATAGCTCTGACCGTCTCAGGATCAATGTGTGCTCCATGTTTGTTCACAATGTGTCCCAACAACTTACCTTCTATGACTCCAAAAATGCACTTTTTTGGATTTAGAGAAATGCCATGTTTCCTACACTTTGCAAGGACTTGCTCCAGATAACTGATATGATCTCCCCTCCTCTTTGAAAAAATCGTGAGGTTATCGATAAATGATAATGCAGTGTTTCAAATCTCTGAAGGCCAAATCCATTTCCCTTTGGAAAGTGGCTCCAACATTGATCAAGCCAAAAGGCATTATGATATAGGAAAAAGTGCCCCAAGGTGTTGTGAGGCTATTTTGTTGCAATCCTCTTTTGCCACCTTGATTTGGTTGTACCCTGAGAATCCATCAAGAAAAGAGAGCATCTCAGATCTAGTGAATGCTTGCAAAATATGATCCATGATTGGAAGAGGGTAGTTGTCCTTGAGAGATGCCTGATTCAGATTTTGGAAGTCTACACAAATCCTTATTTCCCCATTCTTCTTCCTTACTGACACAATGTTAGTGACCCATGTTGAATGGTGGATTGGGAAGATGATTCTAGCATTGAGCATCTTTGTCACCTCTTCTTTGATAACATCAAAAATATTTGGATTGTAGGGCCTTTGATTTTTCCTAAAGGGCTTGGCTCCTTGCTTCAAAGGAATGGAGTGATGCATTTCTTTTCGCTGAAAAGAATTGAGTTCATCATAGGAGTAGGCTAGGACATCTGAGTGTTTTTTTAGCAGAGCAACAAACTTTCTCTTCTCTTCTGGTGAGCAACATTTACCAATGTTAACCATCCTTGGATTCTTTGAAGTGCCAATGTTTTCTTGATCAAAATTATATGGAAACCGAGAAGACTATTTTTCTTTCTCCTAGATGAACATGTCATGCTTGTCAAAGAGGTCTTCCAAAGAAACTAGGCCTTTGGGTATTTTTTTTCCTTTCAGTTTGATTAATACCTCTTCATCAATTTCATCAATTACTTCCTTCTCTTCTTTGGGGATTGATTCACAGTTTGGGTTTTCACGTCCTTCAAAGAACAAATTATCGAAGTTATCCCTTTGTTCTAAGAAGGATAGGATCTGATTATCATCATTGAAGACTTGCTAGTGATTTTCATTGTTTGGTATGTTGGGTCTAAACACCATCTCAATAGTCACTTTATCCTTGCCAAGAGAAGGATGAGGTGTCACCAATGAAGCTGACACTACTAGGGAATCAACCTTTTCATTATGCTCCATAGTGATAGCTTCAATGGAGAATGCATCAAAGGATTCAATGCAATCCCACACTCTGTTTCTATAATGCCTAAGCCTTGGATTTTTAACCTGATATTATTGGCAGACCCACTTCACCACAACCTATGCATCACCTTTGCATCTCAAATTCTTGATTCCCATGTCCTCTACTACATTCATGCCTAAGAGTAATACTTCATACTCTGCTGTATTATTTGTATTGTCAAATTATAGTTTATAGGAAAAAGGATATACCTCATTTGAGGGAGAATATAATACAACACCAGCTCTTGAATCTTCTTTGGAATGGATGCCATTAAACTCCATTGTCCAAATTTGATCTTCTTCTTCCTCCATGAGGAGTGGCAATTTATCTTCCTTTTGTGATGTAAGGAAGTAGTTTCTTAGCCCACAATATAGAAAGAGGATGTTAGCTCTTGGATCATCAGATTTTCTTATTGTGAATTTCATTTTCATGACTGGTAGTAACTTCTTCATTTCTCCTTTCACTGGGATAGTTGCAGATGACCAATCCATTTTTATTTCTCCACCTAGATCTCTGCAAAATCTTCTACTCAACAACATACCAAAAGATGCTAGGATGTATGCCAAAAAATGGTAAAGAGTATCTTCTTGTTAGGGTAATCAGCTAGTGCAACCTGAGCATCCTTAATCCTTCCTACCAATGGAACTTGTTTGGATTCAATTGAGTAGCATGTGCCATTTACCTGGGTCAAAGTGAGGCTAAAAGTATTTGCAACTTTTGTTGGCATCACATTATCTGAGGCCCTAGAATCTATGATGCAATTGTTCAGTTGGAAACCTTTGATGAGAAGTGACAGGTAGAAAAGGCTCAGCTTTGTTGGTGGAGGAGGCACTGAGGGCTAACATGTTTTGAGAAGGTGGCATGGATGGTGTGGGTAATAGGCCTTTATATATTGGGATTTAAGAATAAGGGTTACTAGCACAAACTACCTCGATGAATCTGTCAAATTGGGTAGGATGTGTTTGTAGGTATTCAATCTCAGAGAGCTAAACATTTGTTTTTCTTGCATGCTCCATAAAGTCAAATGGAGTTATGGTAGATGAGGAAGAGGTTCCAACAATAAGGGATGATTAAATGATAGGGGTTTTGTTAGTTTTGGTGCTGGGTTCTCCTTTTAAAATGTAGCAATTGGCTTGGGAGGAGGTGAGGGTATATCCTTTGATTGAAATTTAGATGTTTTTATAAAACCATCATTTGGAAGAGAATTTCTCTTAGTAGCTTTTGAGTTTGGAGAAGAATCAGATAATTTACTTGGCATAGTAGTGTGATCCTTGACAACTGGTGAATCTGATTTCTCCCTAGATCATTCTATGGAAGGTGGTAATGGTTATCCCCTGCTGATGATCTTGTTTAGTGGAGGCTTTTAAGAGATACCTCCTTTGTTCTTCCTACTTTCAGTTGTGACTGTTGAGGCTGAAACACCATTCTTGGATTGTGCATGAGTGAAAATAAAAAATGAAAAACTTGGAGCTTCTTCATCACCCTTCTCCTCCTCATCAATGTATTCAATTTGGCCATTGTGTGAGCCAACCTTTTTAATTTCAAGGTAGTTTTCATAGTCATCCATGCTTTCTTCTTCAGTTTCCTTAATGTCTGTTCCTTCTTCTAATTCCCTAGTGTCACATATGACATTGAATGGTGGTGCTTCAAGAGCTAGCCTAGGAGGAGGTGGAGCAATTCTTGGTATATCAGGTTGATTTGGTATCCTTGGAGCATTCCTCATTGTGATTTTATGATATCTAATTATTTAAAGAAACTAGGTCATTTTCCATTTTTTGGAACATTTGATCAGTGGTGACTGAATTTGAACCCTGACCTTTTTGCTTCCCATTTGGTCCTTTCACTTTTCCAGAAATAATTAGATCATCATTAGTCTCAATTGCAAAGTATTCAGCTTCCCTCAATGTTCTTGGTTGGGATCTTCTAAGGAAGAAACCAAATTATGATGGCAAAGCACTAATGAAGAACCTTTTCAATTTGTTTTCAGAAGGGACCACATCTTCTGGCATCCTTCTTGCCAACCTATCATACCTTGCTACAAAATCTCTCATTGATTTGGAGGTCTCCTTCTTCATCTGAACCAATTGGACCAGAAGATCCAGAAAATCTTCTGTACTCAAATGCACTTATTATATCTACCCAACATGTGATAGATCTTGGGGGAAGCATGTAGAACCATTCAACAAATTTTTCTTGGAGTGACTCTATAAAGATCATGACTGAAACATCTTCATCTTCAAATCCCAACACTCCACAAGTAGTGATGAATGCTATTACATGTTCTTCAGGGAGATGAGAACCTTCCCCTTTAAATTTTGGGAAGTTCTTTCTTGAGCCTCTTGGTAGGTCATGAAGTGGTTGTGGAAGAGCAAGTGAACTAGTATTTCCTCCCGATGGTACATTAGACCTACAGGCCTCGCGATCATGATCATGCTCATGATTCCCCCATTCTATTTTTGTTTCTAGCTTCCCACCTTGTCAAAGCTACGGCTTCTGCTACTACTCTCTCATCTGCTTCAGCTTGAAGCCTTTTGATTTCTTCAAGTTGAGCCCTTATTTCCTCTTCTACTCTTGCTTCTCTTTTCTAAATTCTTCTTTGGTTTCTACGTTAGTGAAATCATCAAGGTTCTCATTTATGTATGGAAATTCACCATCCAAAGGATTAGTAACACTCAGGTTCTCAACGTGACTGGTTTCTTGACGAAGGGGAGGCCTTTGAATTATGAACAACTCTTGTCTTTTTTGAAGTTCTTCAAAATGGGGTCGTTTTGTCCTTATCTTTGTTGCCGGGTATATCTTCTATCAGCCAGCTTGAAAGTTTACACTCTTCTCTGAGGTGCTAGAATTTGTCTCTACCTTTCCAGTTTGATAACATATTCTTCTTCCAGGTCTAGAATCCTTATGGAAATGAAGTATTGATTGACACTTTGTCTCTTATGCCAAATAAATTCTCTCAGATCAGATGTAATGTCTTCTTGGATGTGAAAGAGTAAATCAAGTCTCTCAACAAGAGGATATCCCATAATAGCCATGATTTACATCCATGAAGTTTTTGTGATTATTCAATCTCCAAAAACTTTCCTTCTAGATTTTTTTTTTTTAATTTTATGACCCTGAGGTCATTTTTAGGTGTAGATGCTGCAAAATCTACCCCACGGTGGGTGCCAAAAAATATTGGAGAGAAAATTTTTCTTGTAGACAAATTGGCGAGTTTCAAGCCAACACTATGGAAATCTAAGTCCCTCTACTTGAATGGTGTAGTTTTCATATGTGCATGCGTGAAAAATTAGATTTTAATGGTGGCCTTTCGACCAGAGATCCAACAGGGGCACTCCACTGACCCTATGGAAAAGCTAGCAATTTCTCACTAGAGAAGAACTTTGTCTGAGAAGGGGAAAGGGAGTGAGAATGGAAATAGGAGAAACTAATGTTGTGAGTATAATATCAAATGTCTACACATATTAATTAGACATTTAATTTACATGCATTTATAATCAGAATAAAAACAAATCCGCAGGAGAAGCTACAAGATTGAATGAAACTCATTAGTCACAAAGTACCAATCAATTCCTTATTCATAGAGGCAATAATTCCTTATTTTTATTATTGAAGCTCGAGTAGAGTTTGTACATAGCTTTAGAATGGAAGAAATTCGAGGAAGAAGAGAAAATAGAATAAGGATGGCATTTTTCTATCTTTTCCAAGTACAGAGCACTCTGGTCTTTTCCAAAATCAATTGCCTACCATTGGAATGATGTCGAGAAGCCATTATGTCCTTTTCCAAAATGGTTATAATATTTACAAATCCTCGACACCTTTCAAATTCTTTTGTTGTGAAGAAAACACTCATGGCGGGTTAAAAACTAGATCTTACAAAGCAACAATTACATTCAATTTGCCAGTTTAAATATAAACCATTTGATTTTCTCCTATAGCATTGAAATCGGGCCATCCACATGACAGGAAATGATTGGAGTGGTTACGGGGGAAGCCTTTCACATTTTGTTATTTTTTGTGAGATTTGGCAATTTGGAACAAATTGGCCCACAGCCCCACTTTGACTTTTCAATGGTGGGATTCACCTTTGAATTTTTCCCTTTTTTGTAAAGAGGCTGAAAAACAAAAATTTCTCTGCCGACCCACTGCTTCAATTTGACTAGGAAATGTGGCACGTTCTAGTTGGAGACGTGGTCGCTGCTCTCTTCTAAACATTTTAACCTTTTTTGGAAAAAGACTCAAAAACTCAATTTCCTCCACCGGCCCGCTCTCACGCTCTTGAAATTTTCAGCTGATCTAGCTTTTCGGGTCCCAAGTGTCCCTCGTGAACTTGTGTAGCATGGGACAAAAACTTCCACTTTTTCTGCAATGAACCGAAATCGGCAACTTCATATTTTTGATTCCTAAGTGTCCCTCATGAACTTGTACAGCCTGAGACAAAAACTTCCACTTTTTCCATAATGAACCAAAATCAGAAACTTTAGATTTTTGGGTCCCAAGTGCCACTCGTGAACTTGTGTAGCCTAGGACAAAACTTCCACTTTTTCTGCAATGAACCAAAATTGGAAACTTCGGCTTTTTGGGTCCCAAGTGTCCCTCGTGAACTTGTGTAACCTGATATAAAAACTTACGGTTTTTCTACAATGGACCAAAATTGGCAACTTCAGATTTTTGGGTCCCAAGTGTCCCTCGTGAAGTTATGCATCCTAGGATAGAAACTTCCACTTTTTCTGCAATAAACCAAAATCGGCAACTTCAGCTTTTTGGGTCCTTAGTATCCCTCATGAACTTGTGCAGCCTGGGACAAAAAATTCCACTTTTTTGCAATGAACCGAAATTGGAAACTTCAGCTTTTCAGGTTCCAAGTGTCCCTCATGAACTTGTGCAGCCTGGGACAAAATCTTCCACTTTTTCCACAATGAACCAAAATTGGTGACTTTGGCTTTTCGAGGCCACGAGGAAAATTTATCATTTTTACCAAAAGTGATCAAAAGTGTTAAGTTCACAAAAAATCCTATTCTTCCCCATCCAATAGGATTTTTCCATGTACTTGCATACATTAGGGCCAAAATTTGATGGGGAAAAGACACCCGTCATTCCTAACTATGGAAAATACACAGAGGAAGAAAACTTCATCGTTTTGAGCCCAAATTTTGAATTTCCTTCGCGAACCAGATGCATGAAGGAAAAACTATGGTTTGATGACCCAGGCCATAAAAAACATGAACCATTTCAATAAAAAATGGAGGTTACAAATATTATATTACATACACAGACCGAGAAATGGAGAATTTCTCAAAAAGACCAAAATAGAGGTTTAAACAGCTCCAGGGCATGAATTTTACTAAATTCTTGAATCTCTAACTTGGCTTAAACTCCAACAAAGGACATGAGCTCAATTTTTTTAATTTGGCTATGAAAACACAAAGCAATTTTCAAGAGAAAACAGAGGGTAAGAAAGAAAATCAGTTTACACAAGAAGAAGAAGAATCAACTTTAGGAGATGAGTTGGATGATGAAAAAATTGAATCCATGTTCGTAATAAGGTTAAAAATAGGTTTAGGTAAATATAAAGGAAAAATCCCATTTGAATGTTTTACTTGTGGACAAGTAGGTCACTTTGCTAGTAGGTGTCAATAAGAATAAAGATAGTCAGTATGAACATGATGAGGAAAGTCATAAACATAGAAAATGAGAAATTGAACATAATAAGAAAAGTGACAAAAAGAAGTTCTGTAAGAACAAAAGAAACTTGTATTCAAAGGAAGAATCAAGTGACTCTGAATCAAGTAACCCAAGTATTTGTGAAAATGAAAATAATGAAGATCAATCAGGATGTTTGTTTATGGCAATGGATGCAAATGATGAAATTGGCTCCAAAGGGAAGAACACAGTCGGGTATGAAGATTTAGATGAAGAAGTTAAAGTGAATCTAGAAGCAAATTTGGTATGTGCTCTTGAAGAATTAAGACTGTGCAGAAACAAGAGTGATAAAATAAGATGCACATTAAAAGACTATGAAGAAAAAATTTGCATCTTTGAAGGAAGGAAATCCCAAAGAGAAGAATAAGAGGCTAATGAGTTCAAGAAATTAGAAGCACAGCTACAAAAAATTTCACACTCCTACAAATCAAAGGAGGATGAGTGCACAAAGTTGAACTCAGAACTGGAGAAACTGAAAGTTGCGATGGAACAAATAAGTATCAAGCTAAAGGTGTATGAAGAACTTGAAAATAGCTCATGTTTTGAATGAGATACTGAGTAGCCAACATGATGCAAATGAAAATAATGGAATTGGTTTCAAAGAAGAAATCAAAATAAAGGATCCTGAAAATAATGAAGAAAACAAGGTTGCATCAACATCTAACACCTCATCCACCACAAACAAGAATAATGTCGTAAAGAGAAGAACTTATGATCCTAGAATCACATATGGTATGAGGTACACACATTCTTTTAATGGTTACTATTATTCATGTAATCAGTTTGGTCATAAATCCACCATGTTTAGGAAATACTCTAGAGGACATAGAAGAAGTTTTGGCCCATCTTACACCAGATCAACCTATAATAGTTTCCAACACAATTATCATAAGAAGAGTAGTGTGATTTCAACCAACAAACATGAACCACCTAAAAAAAGAAATGGGTGTGTTTTATAAAGAACGATGATAACAAGAGAAAAGAGTCTTTCTCAATTGTACAAACAACATTTCACATGTAAAATTAAGATAAAATCTGGTACTTGGATAGTGGATGCTCTAACCATATGACTGATGACAAAATTAAGTCTATTACTCTATTTAACAATGCATCTGGTGCTGTGAGATTTGGTGATAACAACTCAACAAACATAGTTGGAAAAGGAACCTTGAGTCTAGATAATGGAAGACTATAACTGAAAATGTTTTATACATTGAAGGTCTTAAACACAATCTGTTGAGTGTAAGTCTAATGTGAAAAAGGGGATACAATGTGATATTCCATAACAAAGGATGTGATATAGTAAAATACAAAACAGGAAAGAAAGTAATAAAGGCCAAGCAGACAAAGAACAACATGTATGTTCTCAATGAGATAAAAAAAGAGAAATGATTCATAAGCAAGATTGACTACAACTAGTTGTGGAACATGAGATTTTGAAATCTAGTAAAATTAAGTGCAAAAGGTTGTGTCAAACACATGCCATAAATTTTGAAAACCGTGTATACTCTATGCAAGGCCTATTTACATGGCAAACAAACAAGGAGATCATTCAAGTCAAAAGAATATTCTATAATAGGCCACTGGAGTTGATCCATACAGACCTATGTTGACCCACTAGAACTGAAGGCATGATCGGTGAGTCATATTTAATGCTTCTGATAGATGATTACACTAAAATGACATGGGTAGCATGTTTGAAGTAAATGTCAGAAGCCTTAGAAAGGTTCAAGAAATTCAAGGTGCAGGTCGAGAATGAGAAAAACAAGAAGATCAAATGCCTAAGATCAGAAAGAGGTAGAGAATTCCGGTCCAATGAGTTCGATGAATTTTGTGAAGAACATGAAATAAGAATACAATTATTAGCCACCAGAACACCTAAAAAATGGGGTTGTTAAAAGGAATAACAAGATTGTATAAGAAATAACAAGTACCATGATAAATGAATCCAAAATCTCAGATAGGTATTGGGGTGAAGCAATTTACACTATGGTCTATCTTTTGAATAGAGCTCAACTGAGAATAAATAGTGACAAAACTCCCTATGAATTGTGGAAGAAGAGACCAAAAAATGTAAAAAATATAAGATTCTTTCGTAGTAAATGATACATCAAAAGAGATGAAGATAACTTGGGAAAATTGGACTCAAGATGTGATGAAGGGATATTCCTTGGTTACTAATAGTCAGTGTGGCTTACAGGTGCTATAATAAACGGTTGCAAAAGATTGTTAAAAGAAAAAATGTGAAGGTGGATGAAACAAAGTCAGCACTTAACACATAGATGATCATGAAGAACAAGATGACGACGATGAAATGGATTGTCCATGTGAAGGAGGAGATGAAGAGGAAGAAATTCCAGACACTAAGGCACCCTGTAGGTAAGTCAAAAAGGACCATCCTTCAAATCAGATCATCAAAAACAAAGATGACGGCATTCTCATAAGAAGAAAGCTAAAAGAGCCACATAACCATAAAGACATAACACTCATGTCAATGATAGAACCCAAGAATGTTGCAAAATCATGTAAGGATCAATATTGGGTAAATGCCATGAATGAAGAGCTATATCAAATTGAAAAGAATGAGACATGAGAACTAGTACCCAGACTAAAAAACAAGAATTTAATTGGAACTAAATGGGTATTCAGAAACAAATTGAATGAGAAAGGAGAAGTGACAAGAAACAAGGCAAGGCTAGTGTGCAAAGGATATGCGTAAATGGAAGGAATTGAATTTGATGAAACATTTTCACCCATTCCAAGAATGAAAGCAATAATACTATTTCTAGCTTATGCAACATACAAGAAGATCAAAGTATTCCAGATGGATATGAAATCACCTTTCCTAAATGGATATCTGAATGAAAAGGTATATATTGAACACCCTAATGGATTTTCACTGACTGAATACAAGGATTGAGTTTGTAGGTTAAAAAAAAATTTGTATAGATTAAAACAAGCTCCCAGAGCTTGGTACAGCTGATTAGATTCATTCCTTATTGACCAAGGATTCAAAAAACGTGCCGAAGACAACAATATTTACATCAAGGAAGAAGGAAACCACTTGCTAATCATCATTGTGTATGTAGATGATATCATATTTGGTAGAGATCATGATAAGGTGACATATGAGTTTGCTGACATGATGAAAGAAGAGTTTGAGATGCCAATGCTTGGAGATCTTTCATTCTTTCTGGGACTATAGATCAATCAATTAGACAATGGGGTGTTCATATCATAAACCAAGTACATCAAATAAATGTTGAAGAGGTTTAGAATGGAATACTGTAAACCAATTAGTACAAAAATGGAAGTTGGATGCAAGTTGAGAAGAGATGATGATTCACCTACTTTAAACAAAACATTGTATAGATCCATGATAGGCAGTTTAATATATCAAGACTAGATATTATGCAAGTGATAGGCCTTGTTGGAAGATTTCAAGAATATCCAATAGAAACACACCTCAAGGTGGTCAAGAGAATTATGAGATATCTCATGGGCACAATTAAATATGGACTATGGTACCCCAAAAGAAATGAATTTTGTGTAAAGGAATTTACAAATGTAGATTGGGAAAGAAACATAGATGATAGGAAGAGTACAAATGGAGAAGCATTCTTTGTTAGAAACCATTTAGTATCTTGGCTGAGCAAGAAACAGTCACCAGTGGCCCTCTCAACATGTGAAGCAGAGTATATAGTTATCGCGATGTGTTACACTAAAATTCTATGGACAAATAAGACATTGGAAGACTACAAGGTAAAATATGATAATCCAATTCCTTTGTTATGTGACAGTACAAGTGCAATAAGTGTCTCTAGGAACCCAATTTTCCACTCAAAAAATAAGCATATACCTAGAAGATATAATTTCTTGAGGGAAAAATTAAATGAAAAGAAGATCAGTCTAGAATATGTGAGCACTAAAGAGGAAATTGCAGATATAATGACCAAGTTGCTTCCAAGGGCAACATTTGAACACTAAGGAATGAATTAGGGGTCATTCCTGATCTCACCAACAACTAGAAGGTGTGCAGAAAACACAAGTGATCATTATGAGGTAATATCAAATCCTAAACCATGCCAAAGTAAGGGGGAGCTATTCTACTAGCTCTACTATATCAAAACATGCATTAGCTCAGGGGGAGCATTGCCACAGAAACACCAGAATAGACAGATAAGAAGGATGAACCTAGAGGGAGCTTCGTGAGAAAAAAATAGGTACTTATAAAAGGGAGTATATGCATCATCATTATTAGAAGGAATTATTTGGCCCTTTTGCATTGTTATCAAAGGGGCATAGTAGCTATTGTTAGAAACCAAGTTGATCATACCAATACAAGGGGGAGAGTAATTGTTAAGGTGTTGTAAAAATATAGCTACAAATGAGAAAAGCATGAAGCAAGAAACCAAATTATTATAGCATTAAAGGGGGAGACAAACTAAAGATAGAAGTCTACAAAGCAAATAGGAGAAGAGAAGCAAATCCACATGGAAGAGATGCTAAAAATAAAAATAAGGTATGCAAGTATTTTTCCATCAAAAGGAGTAAATTGGTTTATGTGGTATATAAGCATTGAAATGCTAAGGTGTTGCTATCAATGAAAAAGGGGGAGATTTTTGGACCATTGTCATAAGCCAAATTTATTTTCATTGATGTCAATATGAATTAGTTGATGTCAAGTTACATTGATGGAAAAAGGAGTGAATTGGTAAAGTGAGCAAGCTGAAAAGATGAAGGCTAATTAGTAGTGTCAGCTCACAAGGATTCAAGATGATAAAGGATAAGTTCTAAGGGACTTAGTCAATTTTTTTGTAAGCCAAAGACATGGGGAGATAGCCGCTGAAGCCTATACATAGCCACTGAAGACTTAGAGTAGCCGCCATAGTTTGCACAAAGCCGCGCATAAAAGGATGAAGTCAAGAAGCTACATGGAGTCAAAAAATGAGATGTGAGTAAGATAGGTAAAGATGTGGATGTGAACAAAGAGCTGTGGAGGTGAAGGAAAAGCCACGAATATGAGGAAGTTAGAAGAAAAGTCACAGATAAAGAGAAAAGTGGCTAAGGATGAAAGATAGTTGTGGAAGACTACAAAAGCCACAAGTAAAAGAGATAGAGTTGTGGAAATGGAAAAAAGAAGCGGGAAGGCAGAAAACAAGGAGGAATACTGCATGCCATTGTAAAAGCCAGGAAAAGCATATAATAGCTGCCAATAACCAAATAGCCACCGACTAAGGAGAGAATCCACAAGCAAAGACAAGTGTCGGGATACAAAGGAGAAAGTCAGAGGAGCTAAGGAAATCCATGAAATGAGAGAATATGAACTAAAAAGTGTTGAAGGCAATCAATTTGATTTAGACATGAATAAGTGAGATTTGGTTCTCCAAAATCAATGGTGATTCGATTGTTACAATATTACAGCTAACTATACAACTTGATCACAAAGAAAAAAGAAAAACATTGTTCCAATTGCTAGCATTTAATGATTGTTGACCTTGTGGCAATGCAATTGAAATTTTTCTATGTAATTTCGAGTTTCAAGGAAAAATAAAATATTGAGAAGGAAACAGCTCGACCATCTCTATCACGTTGCAAATTGTAAAAAGGGGGAAAATCTATTTTTGGAAAACAACTAATAAATTGCTCTTGCAGATGCATGGAAAAAGGTGTAATCATGCTTAATGCAGAAGGAACAATATTTGGAATTAGCTGCATGCATTTAGTGACTAGATTCTCATGCAACCAAGCAAGAAGGTGCACGACACACATATCGAAGTGATGATTTGGGTTGATTGTGAATATAGTTTGTACTTGGAGCCATTTTGGGTGTTGCTCAAGTAAGAAAATATATATTCGAGCTAAGGAAGAGTTGTAGAAGAAAAAATACGATGCAATCAAGATGAGAAAGAGATGAAGATGTAAAGAGAGAGGAAAGAGGAGAGAAGATTTATGATGAATTGATTTATCATATGATAAGAACATCAAGGCGGTAGATTAATTGAGTAGAGGGAATCAGATCAAATGAGAAGAAGAGTGTGAAAAAGAAGAACATAGAAAAAGTTAGGAAAGTTATCATAATTCATTGTATTAGCAATTTCTGTAACTAGATGATCAAAATGTATATGTAAATCAAGTCTAATTTGTATCTTAACACATTTAGGGAGTTGTAGCTTCCTTGTAGGTGGGTGCTTGCAAAATAAATCTCTTGTGATGTGTAATATTCACTTGAGTCCTTTGTTGTGCATAATATCAGCAGAGGTGTAGGGGTTGGAGCTCCTTGTGGGGTTAGTGCATCACTAAACAAATATTCTAAGATGTGCTATATTATTACGCGTCCTTGTTTTGTGTAATATAATCAATGGTTTTGTTGGATTTTCTCCCAAAAGGGTTTCCCAGGGTAATTTCCATGTTCTCTGTTATTGTGCATGATATTTTTTTGATTAACTACTCATAGCTTAAAGTCGCACATCATTAAAGAGTTTTGAAATGAACCTTCTAATGGCATGTATATTTCCTTCTAATCTACGTGGTTGTCTAATACTTTTAGGAGGAGGAATTTCTGTTATAGCAGTGACCTTTTCAGGGTCCACTTCTATTCCTCTCCTTGAAATAATGAATCCCAATAATTTTCCATATAACACACCAAAGTCACATTTCTTCAGGTTAAGTCAGACTTTGTAGTCCCTTAGGCATTGAAAAATACATCACACAATCTTTGGGTGATCTTCCTGAGTTATAGAATTTCTCATATATCATCTACGTAATCCTCCATGATGTCACTAATCATCGCATGAAAGATTATAGTCATGGACCGTTGATATGTAGTGCCTACATTCTTAAGGCCGAAGGACATGACTTGGTAGCAGAATGTCCCCCATAGGGTTTTAACGGTTGTTTTGTGTTGATCTTCCTCCACAATATTTATCTAATTATGACCTGAGAAGCCATCCATGAGTGATAGGACCTCATAACCAACAATAGAATCGATAATTATGTCAATGTTAGGAAGAGGAAAATCATCCTTGGGAAAAACTTTGTTAATATCTATAAAATCAGTACACACTCTCATACCGACTAGATTTTTCTAAACTGGTACCACATTATAAATATAATTTGAATAGTCAATAGTCCTGATGAAGCCTAATTCTAATAACCTTTCTAGATTTTCCTTAACCAACAAGGTGACGTGAGGATGTATCTTTCAAAGCTTTTGCTTTATCGGCTTGCCATTTGGGTGTAAAATAAGACAGTGCACCAGTAATGCAGGATCAATTCCTGACATGTCTGCATAATTCCAAGTGAATATATCTATATATTATCTCAAAAGTCCTGTAAACATTTTTTGTTCTTGGGCTGAGAGTGAATCTCCCAACTTAACCATTCTAGGAAGCCCCTCCATGCTGATGTTAACATATATTATCTCCTCCACCAGTAGTTTGGATTCATCTTCCATGCATGTAATATCATGAGGGATATTGATATCCTCTTCTACCAAAGGTGGTTAAGGGAGATTCTCATCTTTATATGGGTATACTATCTTGTCCATAGGTTGTTCCGTTTGTTTTTCCACAAGCACCTCAAAGAGGTTTTCGCTATAGGACTTAGACTTTTTATTTTTGTGAGGATTTTCTCTAGGAATTTTTCCCTTTCTTATTTTCATTCTTAAGTGACCACACAACTCTATCTCCTCTCCGAAGTATATGCATGCGTTGAGTTGAATGGAGAAGCCTTTCTTGTGGTCATTTCTCTTAATGTTGTCATAGATAATAAGGAACTCACAAATAACGTCATCATTCTAAAAGACATTAATGGATATGTGTATTTGTTGGTACTAATTCGTGAGTGATGGTTAAATGAGGTCAAATTTTAGAATGGTAAGGGATGTAATAGGGGTTATGGTAAGGATAACCATGTTAGAGAACAAGTTATTGAAGGTGAGGTCTTCAGTAAAGACTACATCGGGAATCTGTTTCACTGTAATTTTACAACAAACTATCCTCATCCTCAGAAGAAGCATAATCATCATCTGAAGGGTGAGATTCATATAAATAGGTGCCAAGACTGGATTTACCCATTATACGACTGGGTGTTGGAAGATATTCCAATGAACCTTATTCTTGACGGCCACAACCATGTCATTTATACCTCATAGTAAGTATTATTTGGTTAGGAATAACACACCTAGGTGACTTGTAACATAAATACATTTCATCATCTTGAGGACAAAATACAATATCTTTGAGTATCCTTTCACCTTCTAATAAACCACCTGATGTGAAATTTTCAAAAGGGTAGTTTTCCCTTGATATTTGGAATTTGTAGCACGGTCTACCACGTTCTTGGGCCGATAGCGGAATGTTTTGAACCATAAGGGTCTGTTAAATATTATACTCTCCACAGTCATTGTCTTTAACTTTCATCTCCCACTTATAAAAATTAGATTCCGACGTAAATGCACCAATATCACTAGGATTCAAGGTGTCTAGATCCACTCATGAAGCGAGGGCCTTAGACTAAACAAGAACAAAAATATCAGTAGAAGGACACTCGTAGATGGTGGGAAAATAGTCCGATAATGCTCTACAATGAGAAAATAGTTGGGGAAATCCTTGTATAGTAAGTTTCTATCCTTCATGATGTAACTTTTAAACACCAATGATACGTTGATGGCACAACCTACATGGCATGAATCTATGGGCGACCAAGAAATATGTTGTAGGGGAGCTCCAAGTCCAAGACATGGAACTTTGTATCATGGTTTATGGGACCAAATTCCAATGAGAAAGTGATCATTCTAGCTGATTGTCACTCTTCATTGTCATACGCCTTTATGGTGATGACCTTTGTCTCCATATCATATTCTGTTGTAGCATAGTTTTCGAACTAGTTTAAGAGTAAAAATATTTAGACCTGATCCACCATACACAAGCACTCTCTTGACCTTCTTACGCTTGATTATTACTTCAATGTGTAAGGGCAGGTTATGGGAGGGATTTTCCGCTAAGGACTCTCTATGGAATTGAAGGTTATTTGTTCTAAATGAGAGATTTGTGCTACCATGTCCTATAAGTGTGTTGCGTCTATATCAATGCATGACTCTTGATTCTTGTAAAGTTTTGCAAAGGAGTGTTCTTATGGACATTAGAAATAATTAGAAGGTCTAAGATTGAAATATTAGTTGTAGTCTTCTCTTAATTGATCTAACACATCATAGTGAATCTCTTGAGGAGGAGGGGGAGGAGGTTCTGAGATAGCAAGGCAAGCTTGTCGTGTTTCCATGGTTCACTCTCTTTCTCTAATTTTGATCATGTTGACATGCTCAATAGGAGAATCAACACAACCTATTAAGGCATCAAAATGGTTTGTCTTCGATATATAGTTGGTACTCTTATTTTTACATGATTGTCCCTGACTCCTGCTTTTAATTTCCTTTGTGTTTGGGGAAATTTTCTTTTGAATATCTCCATGTTTGTGTTTGGAGGCTTAGGTCGGTGGCATCGCGAAGTCTACTTCTATATTGCACCATTTTCGATTAGATCCTAAATGTTAGTGTTTTAATTTCAAACACTTGTCAGGTTTTGTAACCCTTTACATGAGTGAAATCCACAGAATTCCTTATCCATAAACCATGATGGTTTAGGTGTCATTATCTCCGTAGCATTGTGATTCAGGGAATCAAACCATATTGATGGGCCTCTAAATGCCTTTAGTATTGATGATATTGAATTAAATAGAGCATGTGAACACAATGATGTTTATACTTCGTAGGTGGATTTCACTTTGTAAGCTTCAAAGGTGTGTGGTTTTGAATGACTTGTACTCTGATTAGAGTCTATTATCACATCACCAAAGATGTTTTTGCTTTTATTATGAACAAAATTTGGTTTATCATTAGATTTGGAATCGTTATGATCATGGGAGAAGGGTTTTAGAGTCCCTCTAGCTAACAATTTTTTTTCGATTTGACTCCATTTTTTGATTACCTCTTCGAACATGTTACCATAATGCATTTGCAGGTGGAATGTAATGTCAGGGTGGAGGTTGGGAACAAATATATTTATCAACTATTTTCTGGGTATTGTGCAAGGGAAGTAGTTACCTGACCCTCTCCATCTTTTTAGGAAAGCAGCAAAGTTTTCATTGTTTCATTGTTTCGCATTGCAAGAGATATAATATAGTAACATCATTCTCTATATTAAAAGAAAAGTGAGCGTACAAAATGTTATTGCTAGTTCCATCCTTGTAGATATAGATCCATTTGGGATGCGCAAACACCACCTCTAATGTCATATCTTCCTAAACTCCATGGGAAGAGGTGGATAAGATAATTGTCACTAAATGTAACCTCTTTACATTGCCATATAAAAATATTTGATATGGTCACGAGGGGCCACCTTTTTTATTTATACTTGTAAAATTTTGGAAAATTAAAGTGTCTTGGGAATGGTACTTATAACATGGCTCTACCAAATGGATAAGGCCACAAATCATCGAATTGGTTACTTTTTTCTGTTACGAGTTTTTCCTTCTTGCAAATCTAGAAGAGCGTTCTTCATAGTGGGACTATTCTTGATTGAAGAGTGGGTCTTGTGTGGGTGGCGTACGTCTATATAAAGGGTTAAATATAGGTCTATTCCCACCTCTATTCTCTGTGAAAAATTCCTCGTAGGGATTTTTTGTGTTTGTTTTTTTTCTATCGAGGAGTGTTTATTTGGAACTTGTGAAATGAGGCCTTAGATTTTACTTTTGGTATAGCTTTTTTTAAAGCATTTTGGTTTTTCCTTCTTTACGTCTAAGGATAAACTTTCCAATTGGCGAGTGAGAGCTTGTACGTGTTCTTCTATGGCTACCTCCAAGTGGGTATTACACTACGATTTTCACTAGGAGGTTGTTCATGATGAGCATGGTCTTCATGATCTTCGCAGTGAACTCTAATCGTAGGTATATCATAATATCCATCATTTTCAAAAGGTAGCTCCTCATTATTCTGTTGTCCAAAAGTAGAGGCATGTCCTAGGTTTAAAATCTCATTAATATTGTGATGAGGATGTTCCACTTCTTCGTCTCCCTAAACCATGTCGGCGATAAGAGAAGGGTCAACTGTGGAAGGTAACTTTTCTCTTGGTTGTACAACAATGCATAAGAACCTCATGTTTGTTGTGAAATAAGTAATCATCATTATACACGAGATGAAGTTCCATATCTACACGAGGAGAATCCTCCTCTCCACCACTATGGTCAATCATGAGATTATCCTCTAAAAGAGGGTTGTCACCTCCAAAGAGATCAGATTCTAACTTTTGGGACCCCATTCTCGTAGTAGGCATACTTGAAATAGGAGGTAAAATGTGAAAATGTTTCCAATAAGGTTTACTAAAAATGGACCGTAGGCAAATATTTGGCAACGTAATGACATGTTAAGTCATCACAAGGAATGGTGACGATAAAATAGTCATGAATCCAATAGGTAAATATGAGCCTAAGGATAATGAATAAATAATTATCTACCATAACAAGGTAATATGTGACACGCAGTTTTTCTAGGAACAATACAATGATGTGTAATACTCAAATCTAGTCACAACAAAAGTTTACTCCCTATGTTTATTTGAGATAGGTTTGAAACCAAATAGTGACAACACAATATCACTAGTTAGGTCAAGTTTGAGACAAACAAGACCTAAATAATAAGAGAGTGTTAACAAAAATTTCTAAAAAGGTATACTAAAAACCAGTTTCTAAACACTAATAAAGTCTAAGGTTTATAAAATGGATGATACAAATGTGAGTAGTATAACAACGCTATTTGGACACATTAATCAAGATTTGCAAGAAAACAAGATTTTAGTTTCAAAATGGCGTTAGAGCGATGCGAAAAAATTAACCTAAACACTCACAAAACTCAAGAAAAAGCTAGGATGTAAAAACTATGCCTAAGTATATCAAGGAATTACTATGCGTGCGAGAAGCATAACAATACAATCTAGATATTTAGGCAAAGTTTCACAATGGAAGCAAGATGTAAATATCACAATTTTATGGCTATAATACGGGAAGTGTAAAAACTCAAAAGAAGTCAGTGATAAAAAAACCTAACTACAATGATAGTAAGTCTCGATATGGGTTTTGAGATAAGAGAGGCTACTAGAACTTGTTGACGTATCATTCGCACTTTTAACTCTTGCATTCTGGCATTACAACCTGGTCATGCAAGAAGACTACAAAAGTGGTGGACACGATTATTTCTAGTAGGTATCCATATATTTTTGTTCTTCTTTTGTCTCAAAATGAGAAACAAGAAAAAAAAGGAGTAGACCAAGAGGTGATGAAAAATACTTTGTGTAACTTTGGCAGAGTTTCGCCCTGTCTTAGGACAAGTGAAAAACTAGGACAAAGTAGCACTAAATAGATTTTGTGATGAAATTTCACACAGTTTCAACTTTAAAATATTATTTCCCTTGTTGAAAAACAAGAGTTTGAATCCAATAAACTTGTTACTTTATGATAACTTTCAAGTATAATAACTAAGACAAAATTGGCTCCAAGTCAAAAAAATTTCCTAAGGGTTCTGTATCTATGTGTCACAAGATATCTCCCTGATTTACCAAGAAATTCACACTGACTAATCTTGGAGTATCTCATCTTTACTTTACCCCCTTCAGTACAATGAGCACAAAAATGCATTCAATTGTACTTTCAGTGGGGTTGCAATGGAAATAACTTTGACTCTAATCTCACCGAGGCGTACTAATCAATTGGGTAGTTGGAGCACTTTCCCATTTTGTTCACAAGGTTCCTTTTTATGTGAACTACTTTAGGGTTCCTAGGTGCATTCTTATTTTTGTCTTAAGGCTTATGGCAAAGGAATTTTCTACTAGTTAAGAAGACAAGTCGTAACTCTTAACCAAAACCTACAATATGGTGTTTTGAATGGTGTGTTGGTGTATTTTCTTATCTATTGGATTAAGCAATTTGGTTTAGACCACCATTGGCAACCTACAACACATGTGAATGTTAGAATTTTTTTTGAAGAGATCCCTCCTTTATTTGACTATCATTAGGTCCTTCACACAAATGGATAGTAGTTCAAAAATATATACAATATCATAGAAAGAGGATTAAATATTGCTTTTGATTCTCAAGATCACACTAGGTGCAAGAGAACAACATACACAACAAGTAACCCAACTAGATGAAAAGATTATAAATCAATTAACTACCATAAAATTTTTCAAATCAATGTTTATTACCAGTTAATCCAAGTGCTTCTTAGTGAAATAATAAGATTACTTTTGATTCCTAGATTACACTAGGTGCAAAGGAAGATCATACACAAATTTTAGCCTTGGTTATTTATCAAGTGAAAAAGATCTTAAAATAAAAGATCATGTACATTCAAAAAGAAAGTTTATTCCCTTAAGAATAGAAATGAATGATAATTTTTCCTACTTAATCTAAATAGCAAAAAGGAAGGTTTAGAGGTGCTTTTGATTCTCAAGATCACACAAAGTTCAAGAGAAGAGCATACAAAACCCTATTCCAAATCATGTAAAGCATGAAAAAATTATCACTCATCAAACCCTAAGCCAATTTAAACAAAAAATTACTTATCAAACCCTAAGCAAATTTGAACAAAAACTACTTATCAAACCCTAAGCTAATTTTTTTATAAATTTTGGTCTAAATCAGAAAATTGATAGAAAAAAAAATCCTTGGAAAATAACAGTAACATAAAAAACTAGAAGTAGAAATTTTGAACTTTGAGCAAAATTTACCTGATTCCATCAACACACCTCTTTATGCACTAGCTCATCATATAGATAATGGGTGAAAACTTTGGAGCGCATGCACATACAACTATGCACATGCATGCCTCTGTCAAATTTACACAGTCAGTTATGCACACCCTTTCCCAGACAAGCATGGGTGCACACTTTGAATTACTATCACAAGCTACACAAAGGTCTATAACCCATTGATGCACATGTGTGACCAGAGAGGCATGGTGCACACTTTGAAGCATAGACACGTCCAGTAGAGCACAAGGGTACCAAATGATAACACCCCAAACTTTTAAAATCAAATAGTATGAATAAGTAGGAAATGATAACACCATTGCCATCTATAATCAAGCTCTAAGTTTTATGAATGCAACATCAATGATCAAAGCTTAAAAGCATGCTAGGAATATAAACTAAATTTAATTAAACATTAATCTACAAAGCATCCTTACAATGTATAAATTGCTAAACTAACATAGACCTAAATAGATCTAAGAGGGAAATCAAATTAGGTTTTTTTCTACTCCAAGGAAGGTGATATGGTCTCTCCAAAAATGACTACAAGATCATATTGGCTATCCATATAATAACTCCATTGAAGGATTTAGTTAAGGATTAAGCTTGGTTATAAATCATATTTCTTATATGATATGCAAATCAAAGCATGGTGTAAAGTTTAAAGGTATGTGGTTGGCCCCTTTTATATTTTTCCCTTTGAGGAAAACTACCATCTTGGTGTATGTGGGACTAAAATCACAAAGTGAATTAATAATTGCTAATCATGATTAAGGTTTTGTTAATCACAATTAGTGAATTAACAAGTGATTAAGATGTGAGGAGTCTTAATCAACCACTTAGGGTCAACTAGGAGGCTAGGATAAGCTTTTGAAGCTTGCTGAGATGTTGCAGAGGTAAGTGGGGTGATTTTGAGTGGCTGGAAGAGGGGTTTGAGCCAATAATAGGGTATATTGATCAAAACAAGGGTAAAATAGGCTTAATTAGCTAATAATCACTAATTGTCTATTTGGAAGAGGATTTTGACTTACGATTCATCGTAAAGTGGCATCCTAAATGCGAAAGGGGTTAGGTAATAGAAAAAATGTTTTTAATTGACCAAAATGGTAAGAAACATTATTTAATTAGCGGAAATCACTAATTATAATGGAAATGATAAAAATGAGAGTGATTTGTGTGCGTTTGGCAATAAGATTGCAAAAGTGGAATTTAGGTGTCTACACTTTTTATTAAACAGATAAAATCTGAATCTATCCATTGTATCACTAATAATATAATTATTGATTTGATTTATATTCATCATATATTGTTATTGTCCACATATCATAATATTTTATCAAATTAATTTTTTTTAATACTAATTAATGGAATTCTTAGATCCAATGGCACATTCAGTCAAAATTTATGATACATGTATTAGTTATACCTGGTTGGTTGGTCCAAGTTGCGAGGAATTGAGAAATGACCTCGACTAGGTCGGCCCCTCAATAGATGACTACCACCTAGAGAATACTCCCAAGATCTGAGTCCATACTGGATATCAATTTTTAGTATAACAAATTGGTTTGAGTATATGGTGCCTAGTAAGCATGACTATTTGAATGTATAAAAAATAACATTGAGTGCATGACAAGAAATTTATGTTGAAAGTGAATCAAAATAAATGTGCAACATTAGTTTTTAATGACACGTATAAAATATATTTTCCTTACATGGATGAATCATTGAAATTAAATCCTCTTCGAATTCCAAGAGATGACAAGTACCTTGAGACCAAAAAAAGTATAAAAATAAACCATGTTGATTTGATTTAAACAAATTTTGTTGAAGTGATCATTGTTCAACATGGAAGAAGTAATAAACATGTATTAATGTAGAAGGAAGAACACTTAGTGTGGCCATCTCAACACACACACATGAGACAAGTGTCTTACATCTAAGCTATTAGGACATATTCTATGAGTGTTGTGGTATATTAGTAGTTGTTACCAATTGATTGTCAATATTAAATTTCGCATGTTCTTTTTTTATTAAGAAATTTTAATTTTAAATTTGATTATCATTTAATTTGTTTTATTTTATTTTTATTTTTGAAGATGTCGATACAAAATCATAATATCTTAGTTATATAGTGGAAATTTGTTTAGTTCAATATAGTAGTGCACTTAAGCTGATGTCATTTGTCATTGGGGAGTAGAAATTTTATAGAAAAGACCTGATGAAATTATTAAATAAAAAATTAAAATAAAGGCTTTATATTGATATATTTGATCATCATTTTAAAGATAGACTTATTTAAGATATTTTTACTAATATATGTTGCACTTGCAATAGAAAATGTAGATAAGCATCAACCAAACAAATATAGTGAAGTGATCATTTTTATACCACATAGAAATGGTCGTTTTTGGTATAAATGGCCCATTTACTCATCTGGGTCATTTATTTTTTAGTTTTGTTGGACTCTTTTCATGAACAACACATTATATGTTAACTTTCATGTCAATAACACCTTTTAAACTTGAATTCAATGTCTACAAATGTATGGGTGCACTAGTATATTTAAGGGGATGACATATGCGTTGAATTAAGATTTGTATAATAGTATTAAAGAGTCGAGCATATCCTATTTTTGAATCATCCCCATACCAAGTGCTTGGGGAAAGATGTGTAGAGATTTAATCTAGACTATGTAATAGTTATTATACACATGGAAAGTTAAGGGTTGAGACACAACTATTTGTTGACACACACAAGTTTTTATCATAATTTCGTTTAGGGATTGATAATAATTTAGAGGGATAACGTATGTCACTTAATGTCCTACATTTTTGTAATAAGTTTTACACCTTAGAGTTGAACACATACTAAGGTTTTTATAAAGGAGGCAAATTTTTGATGGATTTTCAAGTACAATCCCAACATTTTAAGATAAGATTTTACACAGCATGGGAGATCAACTCATTTGTCAAATTATTTCATTTCTTGTAGTCGAAGAGCAATTCATGGAAGAGGATGACTATTTGTACCTAGATCCCAAATGATCAACAATTGATGGAAGTGGTCAGTTGTAGTTTCACTTGTTGATTTTTATGAAGGTCATTTGTGGTGATGTAATAACTTGATTTCTCCATCATTTTTTGACAGTACTACACAATGTTGAAATAACGTCATATCTTGGCTCATTTTTGCATCAAAAATTGATATTTTTGGGAAAATTTTGGCATTTATCTTGTAAGAAGTCGTGTCGATTTGTGTGGAGAAAAAGTGACACAAACACAACACGACTGGATAATTTTAGCTACATCAAATTTACGTCACTTTTGGGTCACCTTTGCACCTTTTTTGCATCAAAATTGCATCTACTATTGTGTCATCTCAAAATTACACAAGACCTACATCATTAACACCAAGGGTTGGCATGAATGTGACACAAAAATTGTTGGATAGATTTTTAACAAAGAAATATAATTAATCATAATTACAAATGGTATAAGTATGACTAATTATATTACTTTTTCTTATTTACAACTATTAAACACTATATACTAAACTATTATTTACATTGTATTGTCACTGAGAAATTATAAAATGAGAATTTGTAAAGTATCAAAATATTAATAATAATAATAATAAAAGAAGACATTATTTCAATTAAAAATGTGATTTACAGTAATATATAACATTGTAGTTTTGAGGGAGCATTAAGGGGTTCTTCCGAACTAAAAAACATGAAGATGTTTAAAACTACATCCCAAATATCCTTATAATTGTTCTTTTCATCCTGCGGGCCCCGATCCTCACAATCTTCTTGTTCTTCCTAAAATTGATCCTCCTCGTCATCCTTGTCCTTTTCTAAATCCTCCTTATCCTTCCAATTTTATTTATGGGGACAAAATTTAATGATTAAATGTTAAAAAGTGTTTAATTTTAATTCATAATTTGTGTGTACAAAAAATTGAACACTACATGTATTATCAGTACACATTGATTATCTCGGGCCCATTGATTAAAGGCTTTTGCGTTCCATCCCAAGTCTTTTAATGTCGCACACATTTTATTTTTTGAGTGCCTCTTATAACACTCATCCCAGAATACAAGTATATGATAAAATTACATATAATAATATTTTTATTTTAAAAAATATTAAAACAAAACAACATATCTCTATAAATAACTTATATAGAACTTACAAATTTATGAGCAACCTCTTCTCATTTTCTTCATCCCAAATAATGAATTGCCAACAACCTTTTTTTGGACTTTAGATTCATAACCCTCGAGCACATAAATTTTTATGCCTACATCAATTATAACATGTATTATATTTTAATCGATCACTAGATTATACATTTAATATTGCATTCTAATCATAGACCATATTTTTCTTGTATAAGATGTGAGTGGAAACTAGACAAAATAAAATATCAAATTAACGAGAATGCGTTTATCAACCACAAATAAAAGCTTTAAGTAGTCCTTTTTTACAGTGCAAATGTCAACACATATAATTTCTTTTATTAACTAATTTGCATCCCTAGTAGTTTCCTCTGCTATTCAATTTTCACACAAACCCAACCAATCATATTTCTCTATTTCAGATGGTCAAAGACATATCCTCTCCTAATTTATGTTTCATTGGTAGTGAACTTACAAATTTAAATATAAACAAATGTTTTAAAACTATATATTGTTTTATTACAAAAATTATTTACGCAATATAATTACCCTAAAATTCCTCTTTATTCTCCTAAACCCCTTTGATGTAAATTTTCCAATTAGCTTTGGGTTGTAGTGGGACATCCCAAGCTTTGAGAAATTTACATCAACTAGCTTTCTCTATCGCTCAAGTGGGATTTGCAGTCGCTCTAGATGACAAAATTAATGAATCATTTTTCATGTTCGGTCAACTATTCTTTTTTTAAATACTTGCAACCAAAAAAATAGAAATCACCAAAAATGACATATAAAATAAATTGATAAAAACCTACAATAATAAATTATCATATCTCAAAATTTCCTCGAATATTCATTAATATCATCAAGTGACCCTTTACATAGAGGTCCATTTTGAGGTCCCCTTGCACTCGGTGTTTATTATTACTATGAACAAGATGAGAGGTTTTTTCAATGTTTGTTACTGGAGGGGGTGAGATTGCATTTTCATTACCCCTTAATTTACTTGGGAATATGTCACTCATACTTTTTGGGGAAGTCTCTCGCAGTTTCACATTTTTAATATTTTATTTCTAACAGGATGAGAGGGACTTGCCTCTGATGAGGATTTGTAAAAAACACCAACTCATTATAAAATAATTAATTAAAATCACTTTAAATAATAAATATAGACTTTATACCTCCACACAAATGACTCCCTCATCATATGACTTCCCTTATCCTCATGCCGGTTGATATGGGATGTAGTCATGTCATAACTAAGTCATATTATAAATTTTTAATTGAGATAACTTCATATATTGTGCCATGTGTCCACCTCACGATCTTTCACCTAGCCCTTTCCATGCCTTAAATTTTTTTCCAACTTGGGTAAAATGTGAACTATGGATATTTCACTCAAATTATACTTGGTGACCACTATTGTTATGTATGTGACACGATCCTTTCTCCGAACACATATGGGATTAATTCCAAGTGAAAAGATGTGAACCAAGTGACCAGCAACTATGAACCTTGTGACTCGAATAAATTTGACAGTTTGGATCCTTTGTAAAATTGAGAATGTGTACTTCACCCCATGTATGACAGGATTTTGACTAAGTGTTTCCTAGGTTTTCTTATATAGACTCAAAGTTAGTTTGTGTGAGTGATTGTGGAGAGTTTAATGAGATCAGGGTGTTTGAATTACCTAAAAATTTTATCAAAGCCTCCAAGTCTTTGTTATTGATTAGTTGCCTAAAATTGAAACATGGTGCTCATTTTGACAAAAATTCTGGTGATTCACAAGGGTCATCTTCCTGATAGATGAATTGACTACTATCCTTGTATATCCATTGGGCATAGATTCAAATCATGAGAGAACTTGAAACTTATTTAGAAAACCCTAAAATTTTCTCAAATACCACCTAAAGAAAGTTAGAATTAAAACAAATCTTTGAAACCAACCTACCTTCAAAAAACTATAAATTCAACCCAAAACCTTGGAAAAACATATTTTTCTAGCTCAAAGATGGAGGTTGAAACAAAAACATGAGTGGCTCCCACAACTATGTACAAAATATCAAATGATACATGTTTTAAATAAAACATGTAGAGTGTGCACAAGCAGTTATTATGCCAAAAAAAAACCTACTTACTCCTACTCTAACTAATATCATAGAAAACTATAAAAAACCATAACTCGCTGAGAAAAGTAACTTCCCTTTTTTTTGAAATGAGTTCATGAAGTTAATTTTGCAACAAGGGAAAGTGATAAGAGTGCAAACATAATCTACAAAAATTATTCCTTGAAAATATCATCCTCAAGAGAAAAATACACGTCTATCTAATCTACACTTTCTTTGCGGAAGTTCTTGTGTTGAATTTTTATGCTTTGAAGATATTCTTCATGTTCTGGAGTGAACATGAAAATTGGTGTCTTTGATCTAGTCATATAATTAATTAGACATCTAACACTTAGAATTAATGGGTTATTTATTCTGATTTTCCCCTTTATCGCACATTAAACTTCATAAATAGAGCTTGCATACATGTTTTTTATTTTTATTTTCAAGTATGATAGACTAGTAATATCCTCTATAATATCATCCCATGAAGGTTCTGCAAGTAAGGACAATATCAAATCATCACACTCTCCCTCAATGGAATTCATGAAGCTATCAAATTCCTTTTCATCCATTTGTATCTTTTTATATACCTCCTTAGAATTACATAACACTTTTTACTTTCTTTTGAATTTACATAGAGTTTTGAGAGGAAGAAAATTTATATTGGATTCAAATGAAAGGTGTGTGAGATAACCTAGTCCTTATTTCTTATCTAAATATTCAAGATCAGACAAGAATTATACTCCTTCATTACTCATATCTGAATGATTTTTTTCAATATCTTCATCAATGGAGACCATGAAGTCATAAATGATCTACAACTGAAGATCATAAACACTAAGATTGTTAGTGGGTTAAATTATCTTATATTCCTCTTCTTTCTACTAAAAATATATATCCTCATTTATATTCAACTACACACTTGGCTCTACTCCTTCCTCTTCTATCTAAAATGTAGGATTCACCAACTTTATGACTTCCAAATCAGGTTCAACAAATAGAGGTAGAGCTTGATCATCATTTTCATCTTCACTAAAAGGAAAGAAATTCTCAATGATCCTTTGAAATTCATCCTCATTCACAACTTCAAACTCAGATTATATGTCCTCATGACTATTTATCATATCTAAATTCACCTCTTCAGGATAAGAAACTTGGTTTTTAGAGACATCAACAACATTTAATTCACATTGTGATATTAAATTATCATCTATGGTGTTAGGAATATCTATTTATTCCAATTTTTGCTCAACAACCTTAGATTCAATTATAGATTGATTAGAATCAAAAGAAAGCTCTTGAAATATTTAAGCTATGGTTTCATCCTCACTTTCAGATTCAATCCAATTTGAAATAGATATCTCTTGATTAGTAGTAATTGAGCTTACCTCAATAGATTTTGGTGCAATTATACGATATAGGATGCCAAAAGGTTCTTGATGAGGATATTTCTTGTTGTCATTTTTTAAAAATATTGAGCCCACTTCTTCAAATATTGTAGGTTTTCATATCTATTTTTCTTCTCCAAAATTTGCCTCTTCGGTTGTGTTTCCACTTCTTTTTTCCCTAAAGGATGAGAAACATATTTTTCCAATTTATTATGATTTGATTTAGGATTGACAAGGACCATAAAAGTGGTTGGACATGTGAATGAACACTCAAATATATCAGGATGTAAATAATCTTAGATCGAGGTTGATTATTCATGAGGCTCTTGGGAATTAGATAACACTTTTGTTGAGGTTAGGGTAGTGGTGGGTGATAGCTAAACTTTCTAAAGTTATTAAGCATGAGACTCATAGGTATATGAATTTTTATCTGTTAAATGGGGTAACTGAGTTCTTGACCAATTTTTTAGAGTTTCCTATGGTAGAGGAGGCACATTATCTCTCTCGGGGGAGGATACCTCTCGAGGGAAGCTGAGAAATGGAAAGAAGCATAGACTTTAGGTTGAGAGGGATACAAGGATTTAAATTAATGAGTAGGAAGGGTGTGTGATTGTGGTGAAGGGTTTCCCCATTGAAAAGGTTCCTTAAAACTAGATTTATTAGCCTCCATCTCATAACAAAACTCTATCACCTTATTCAAGTTCTCAGTCATTAACTCTGGCTTTTGTTAAGGGTTGTACCATCCTCAAACTATTTTTTATAAAGTATCACAATCTCATTATTAAAAAAATTAATAATCAACATAGATATTTTAATATATTTATTAACAATGTTGATAGACATTAATGTTTATGTGTTTATGTAAAAATAATAATATAATTTTAATTATTGAAGGTTCTACATTGATTAATAGTCCATTCTCATTGTTTACAAATATTTTATTAATTGGTTATAGATGGCATTACTATAACATTATTGTGTTGGGCTAGGAAAAAAATTTAATTATCTTTTCTAAGTAAGAATGAAAACTGTCATAAGAGAAAATAGATCTCAAGTTGAAAACCAAATATTTTTATTAACATCTCACACCATTACATTCCACCAATACCCTATAGTAACTATAATTATAAATTACACCTATAAATATAATTAAATAAATAAATCAATCGATAAATTAATAACAATACAAAATAAATATCCAAATTTGGGTAAGTGCACCAAGTTGGGAGGCCAAAAGGGTGTCTTAAGTGGACTCATTTTTCTGAAAAATAAAAAAACTTCAACTTGTATGAGTTTTTGGAAATAGTTACCCTCAAAATCAGAAGATGTTGTATAAACATGAATCGTAGAATTTTGAGTCTAGTTTCTAAGCTACTAAATTTTATTGAAAATGGATAAGTCTAAGTGGGTCAAATAACTAAAATACCAATAGGTGCTCCTTTTTTTTAAAAAATATAATAGAGTGACTTTCATGCCCCCCACCATTTTTTGAGCACCATTTAGTAGTTTTGAAAACCCTTTGGTAGAAAGATAGTTAGGAGCATCTAGTTTGTGCTAGATGTATGTATTTATTTTTTTATGATTTTTTTAGTACAAAAATTTTATGTTTTGAAAAATAACAGAGCTCCGACCGTGCCCCCCTAGCTACCTCAAAAAATATCAAAAATTAGATTTTTTTAATATGTATAGAATTAGGCCTAGTTTGTGTTAGTATAATTTTTTTTCAATTTCGATGACCCAAAAAAAGATACACGATGAAAGATAAACATATTTAAACTTCAAAAAATATCTATAAAAAGGCATGGTTAGAAAATAAATAATATGGAAACCTTATATTACTCAGAAAATTTGAAAAATTATATTTTTAGAAGGAATAAATTCTGCTCTACGTCGTGGTATAATTTTTTTAAACGAATTGATTGTTTAATTTTGATTTATCATAGATGAAGTGACATTTTTACATTTTCCTGCAAAAACATGTTGTTTGTTGTGTTTCTGCATGTACATGCCTCAAGCTTGGGGATCCAAACTAGATCCTAAGCCTTGAGGCAAGGCTTGGAAAAAGTGAAAATGCAAAACACGTATGTGCTATAATGTGCACGTGTTTTATATAGCATAAATGTTGTATTTGCTTTTAACATGCTTCTATTTACAAAAATAAATGTTTAAGTTTTTCATTTATTATTATTTATATGTTATTATTTCTTATACTTTAAATTTATTTATGTAAATATAAGAAATTAGGGTCACTCTACACCTTATGGAATTAATCTCACAGTTCCATGAGTCATGGTTTAAGAGATAGTTTTTATAGTATAATTTGGTCAGTACATAGGTAATTTTCAGGATTTCAGCATTCAGCCTAAAGCTTTTAGCATTTAACTTCTACAATCAAAACCCTAAACCCTAAATTGTAAACCTTGAGCCCTAAACCATAAAACCTAAACCTTGAACCATGTTCCCTAGACCCTAAAACCTAAAACTTAAACCTTAAACCTTAAATATTCAGCCCTTACCTGTGAGCCCTAAACCTTGAGCATGAAGCCCTAAACACTGAGCTCTAAGCCCTAAACCCTAAACCATGAACCATGAGCCCTAAATGCTAAAAGCTGAACCATAAAAACTAAATCCTAAATCCTAAACCCTGACCCCTAAACCCTAAACCTTAAACATTGAATCCTAAACCATAAACCCTAAACCTTTAGCCTTGAACCCTACACCCTTATCCCTGAGCCCTAAAATATAAACCCTAAACCCTAGACCATATACCATAAGCCCTAAGCCCTAAGCCCTAAACCCTAAGCCCTAAACAATAAACCCTAAACCTTAAGCCCTAAACGTTAAATCCTAAACCCTAAACCCTAAAACCTAAACCATAAACCCTAAAACCTAAACTGTAAACCATAAAACCTAATCCCTAAACACTAAATCCTTAACACTAAAACCTAAACCATAAACCTTAAACCCTAAATCCTTAACCTCAATCTGTAAACCCTAACGATAAACACTAAAATCTAAACCCTAAACCCTAAACCCTAAATGCTAAATCATAACCCTGAACCTTGAACCCTGAATCCTAAACTCTAAACCTTAAACCTTGAAACATGAACCCTAAACCCTAAAACCTAAACCTCGAACCATATTTCATCAATATTTCCTAGTCTCATGCCTAGAACCATCATTGAGTCTACTTATAGAACTACTTTTTTTATGAGAGGTGGGACAAGTAACTAAATGGATATGAAATCTACCATGTTCCTTGCAATGTATATTACACATCTCTTCCAAACTTGTTTCTTCCCACATATACTTGCACTCTTGAATTTAAATTTATCAACACTCTGAAACAAATTTCACATTTATCATATTTCCATGTATGGTATTATGCAAACTAGGATGATCCATTGGAAGCTGGAAAAAATAACCATCGCGACAAAAAAATTAATCTTAAAGGAAACAAAAGAAACATAGATAATTTACCAATGCATAGGTGTAGGATCATAGTTGAATTTCCTATAGTATCCTCTCCTTCATAGAAAGTGAAATTTCTTGTTCTACTGGAATGGATAGTAAATTTGAAATAACTTCCTGAAGTTTTCAAAATAAGCATAGAAATAGGGGAATGGCTAATAACACAAAGGGGTTATTAATCACCTAGTAAATATTTCTTGCTTATTTCTAAATGGGAGTCACTTGGCCTATGACTTAGTGACCTTTCATTAATTAATAATTCCTTATATGATAAACCCATGGATGTTTTCAAAAGTTCCTTCAAAAAGATAGAGGTAGTCATCAATACTAGTGAAGGGTGTGATGTGATTTCAAAGCAACTTGAAATTCATATAGATTTAGAGGTCATAACATGAATTTACAAATATCTCTATCATTATAAATGAAAGCCAGGTAATGGTGTCTCCCTTTATCCAAGGATCGGGGACTAGTGGGGTATGTGGAAGGATTGGACATTCAGGAAGCTAACATTTCCCTCCTTCAAAATATCAACAGATGAAAGACATCAAATTGTGATGAATCTCTTTGAATGCTCTGCCTACAAATTTGATGAACCCTTTTCAGTTGAATACTCTCCATCAATTACTAATAAGAATGGGTAAGACACAGAACATTACAATGAGTGAAATATTTCCCATGCGATGGGCAAAAAAAGATAGTTGTATTAGGTAATATTTCTTTACCCTGAGCCCTAAACCCTAAACCTTAAACCCTAAAAATTGAGCTCTAAAACCTAAACCATAAACCTTTAACCCTAAACCCTAAAACCTAAAACCTAAACCTTAAAGTATAAACACTGAACACTAAACCCTAAACCCTAAACTATGAAACCTAAACCCTGAGCCCTGAGCCCAAAACCCGAAACCTGAAACCCTAAACACTAAACCTTAAAACTTAAGCCTTAAATACTGAACTCTAAAACTTTAACCCTAAACCATGAACCCTAACACCTAAACCCTTAACCCTGAGCCCTAAACCCTGAACCCTAAACCATGAGTTCTGAACCCTAAACCCTAAATCCTGAGCTGAAAAACCTAAACCTTAAATCATACACACTAAATGCTAAACCCTTAACCCTTATCCCTAAAACCTGAAACCTGAGCCTTGATCCCTAAACCCTAAAACACAATCCCTAAATACTGAGCCCTAAAACCTAAAACTTAAACCCTAAACCCTAAACATAGAATCCCTAAACCTTAAATCTTAAACCATAAACCTTAAATTCTAAACACTAAACCCTAAACCCTAAACTATGAAACCTAAACCCTGAACCCTAAGCCTAAAAAACCTAAACCCCAAATCCTAAACCCTAAACACTAAACCCTAAACCCTAAACCATGAGCCCTAAACCCTAAGCCCTAAACCCTGAACCATGAGATCTGAAACTTAAACCCTAAACCCCAAACCGTGAGCTAAAAAACATAAACCCTAAACCATAAACACTAAATCCTAAACCCTAAAACCTTAGCCCTAAACCCTAAACCTTGAGCCCTAAACCCTATTCCTAGAATCCTGAGCCCTAAACCCTTAACCCTAAATATTGAGCCCTAAAACCTAAACCTTAAACCCTAAACCCTAAAACATAAACCCTAAACCCCAAAACCTAAACACCAAGCTCCTAAAACCTATACCTTAAACATTAAATTCTAAATACTAAACCCTAAACCTTAAACATCGTTTTAGTAAGGATCTCATTTTCTTAAGAAATAGACAAGCATCATAGAGCTGATTCATGGTCACTAAAGTGAATTATGGACCAAATTTTAAAATTAGTACCAATTCAAGTAGTGGTATGGCCAAAATTCAATCCAAAAGGTAAAAAAACCTACAAAATGACTATATGTTTTCACAAAATAAAGACCAACTATAATATATATGGCTTGAAAGTTTTATGTCATTGTTGAAATTCTTAAAATGAGTAAGTACTGACCATATTAGATATTCATAAAGTATCTTCTAGATTATCATTGTCAGAACTACAGGACCACTTCCATCAGGTTCAGAGTGACCCTAATTTCTTATATTTAGTAAAATAAATTTAAAGTATAAGATTGCTTTTATTATTTCTTTATACTTTTATTGATTCTTTTATTAAGATTTATTTTACTAAATATGGATCCTTCAAGCCCCTACAAACTTGATATAGAGAAAAACTCGTATGTATTTTGTGTTCATAGAAACACGTACACATTATAATGCAAGCATGTTATAACGCATACACATTTTAGGTTCGTGAATTCCCAAGCCTAGGAAAATATAATGCGACCGCGTTATTACAAAACGCGATCACATTTCACTCATTTTCAGGTTTTTGTCCACTTTTTGGTCCCCTAACTTAGTGCACTTACTTATTTATCAATCTATTAAGAAGTGCAATACATAGTCTAAAACCCCATGTAATATGGCAACTAAAACCATAAAAAAATAAAAATAGAAATAAAATTCTAAAAGAACCACAAACATTTACCAAACAAGTTGGTAAGATGAGAATTGTATTTGAAACTAAAAAATATAGAGAAAACAATAGAAAATAAAAATAAAAAAACTTGACGATACACATCAGGTTTAAGGTAAGAAAGATATTAGAATGGCATGCCAATAATAGCCATATTTTGGGAAGTCAAAGGAGAAGTACCTACCAACCCAACCCAGCTCATGCTCACCCATCCACTTCAACAAATATAGCATCTTATTCAAGTTATCGGCCATTACCTATAGCTTTGGTTGAGGGTTATACCATCCTCACAATTAAAATAATTAATAATCAATATAGATTTGTTGAGGGTTGTACCAGTATATCATATACTTTAGGTGGATCTCTATGTATGGTAACATGAAAAGAATTTAGTGCGGTCAAATTTTGATTGACCCCAACTAGTTTCATTTTGTGTCATTTGTTAAGAGCATCGACCTCAAATCTGAAGATAAGCTTAGGAAAAATGGGGGGTAAGATAGAAGATTGCATACAAGCTCTTGGATGTCTAGTAGCATGAAGAATGATTTCATATTGGACATCAACATAAGTTAGATCTCATTTAGGTTTAGTAAAAATACGTGTAGGATAAATATATGGGTGTCTTCTCTCAATTTAAACATGGTCATGATCTTAGTTAAAGGGATGGTATTCCAAATTGATTTAAGGAAGTGGGTGCTTAAGATTTAAGCGAAGATCGTAGATTATTTTTGGGTGAGCCATGAGAACACAAAGTATAATGAACCCTGTACAATGAGGAAAAGGGTCATGTAGCAAGGAAGAAATAAAAACCCTAGGGTTAGCTAGGGTTTGAGCAAGGATAAATAATTGAACAACAAACAAGATCACCAAATTATTACAACCTAAATAAATAAATAAAGTGTTATGTTAAGATGTGCTATTTACTTATAAGTGTAATGGTTAGCAATATGTAATATGTTCATATTAATTAATTAACATGAATAATCAAAGAAAAATATATTATTATTAACAATTTGCAAACCAAAACATTAGAAACAATTATTAAAAGGTGAAAACACTAGAAAAGGGGTGTATTTCATTGAATATAGACTTAAAATTTTTATCTAGTAGCATTGTATGCTTGTACAAGATGGAAATGATATGAAAGTTCTTCATATATAAATATGGGAGTGAAAATTAAGTAGGGATGAAATTACTTAGGTTATATGGAACTATTGGATGGTTTAGGGCTTGGTGAATAGTTTTATATGGCTATGAAATGCAACTCTACAACTTTATTTATCCTAGTAAATGATTGTGATGTCTATTTTTATAAATTCTAGGTATTTCACGTGTGTAAAAGATTATGTATGATGAAAATAGTTTCAACCCCTAACCATGAGTGGGGGTACCCTAGAAAAAGGTTAGTGGTTGGGTTGAAGTGAATTGTTTACACTAATTACATTGCAATTACTTTGAAGAGGTTTCAAACACCACATAGTTCTCCACCTAGCTTGTGATATCTATATGGATGCAACTAGCTTTAGAAATATCATCACTTAAAAATTTAACAATGGCTTGGCATGCTTAGCTTGAATTGATTTAGATGGTGTCTATCTTACAAAGCATGAATCTATAACCTAGTTGAGTGTTCTTAAAACCTATGTGAGGCATACTCCTAGAGTGTGCTAATAATTTTTAGGAAATTTAGGATATCTCAAAGTGCTTTGACAATGTTGTTTGCAATAGATTCTCTTGAAAGTGCTAGATAAGTAAATGAGTGCATTATACTTGTTTGCATAAGGGTTTGTGGGTAAATTTTCATATTAAAGTCTACCCTTGAAGAAATTATTGACCCATAAAAAGACATCAAATTAAGAACGTGACCATTGGGTGGTTAGGGATGAAACTGATAACTTTGGATTGTATTGTTGGATGGTTTGGTCTCAAATGCATAGTATAGTACATGAAGGTGTTGGGATTTTGTAAAATTTTGGAAATGATTCCTAGGATGAATATACTTCTTTAGACCTATGTAAGTAGTTTTATAAGTGACTAAGAAGTTTGAATAAGGAGAAAGTAAATAAATAAAGATACGAGCATGTAAGCTAGCATAGAAGGTGTATATAAGTCATGTTTTCGGTACAAAGCCAATGTTGTCATTACCAAATGATTAATTTTTGAATTTAGGTGTCTATAGAAAGAATAATTTTTTTTCTTAATGAGAGATCTTAACAACACAAACTATATGCCCTAGAGGATATTGTTTATTTCAATATAAAATTTAGGAGAAACTGGGAAAGGATTCATTTAGAAAACATGCCCCCCACCACATTTGGCGTTCTTATTTTTTAAAATGCCTTAAGTTTGATAATTATCTCATAATAGAAAATGTAGGAAAGAATACTCTTCCAAAAATCTTTGATCTTGTTGAAGAATATGAGTTCCTTATACAAGAAGGTTAGATCACTCACATCCCTTTATCTTGAATGAAAACTACACTATCTCCGTAAAATCTATTTGAGAAATCCGTATTCTCATCCCAATTTTTTTCATGTTAACAATAAAAATCCTTAGCTCAATGGCTATAAGTAGAAACCTTGTGAAAGGGGTTTTTGAAGAACTCTTGGAAATTGAAAAGAAGCTAGTTGATAAAAACTAATAAGAGATTTTTGCTCATCAGAGCGCCCCAAATTCTATGATGAATATTTTACACTTAAACCACTAGCCAGAGATTCATATTCATGTCATTTGTAATATAGAGAGGACTTACACCATAGAAATTCAATGCATTCCTCATCATCTACAAACATTATCATGACCAGGAATTAGTAGATAATTAAATACCTATCTTGCCTCACCAATAATGAAAGGAAAAATCTTATTGTTTTCCTCAATTATGGAGAAAATAAGAAGGGTCAAAAGAAGGTTTACTCCTCTACAAAAAATTTTGACATCAAAGAAAAACACCTCATTGAGGATCTTAAGATGAGAAAATATGTTGAAGCTAAAATGGTTGAAACAACCAACCTTCTAATTGATAAAAATAAAATGACCATTGATGCTCTAAATAAGAAAGGATTTTTGGAGAGGTCTTTGGCCTTGGTTGGAGAAAAATAAGAAGAGAAGATATTTAACATGGAAGATCTCACACAGAATATAATTCTTGAAGACCTATAATAACCAAAAGAGAATATCAACAATGAAAAATCACTTGCATTATGAATAAAAGAATGCTTCTTTTAAAAAATATATGTGATAGTAATCAAGAATAGAAAATGGAGCTAGATCAATATAGTGAAAAATGAAAGAGGGAAAAATGAGAACCGATGTCGAAAACAATGCACCACAATGAAGTTGCACTCTGATGGTAACGTCAAGCTCCAACGCAATAAGCAAGATTCGAAACAATGGAAAGAAAATGCAAGTAAGAAAACATGTCTGCTCATTCTCATAGATCGAAAAAAGGAAGTACAAATAGGGGTGTTGTGTAACCCCCATGCCTAAACAAGGAAAGAATATCAATGACGACCACTGATGCATATGACGTGACTAATGCATATGACGCCACTAAAGGAGGAGTTACAATTCCAAATAAGGAATGTAACTCTTATGATGCATTGACACAAATGACAATGACAGATTCTATGACAAAATCTGACACTTGTCATTTGACTTCCTAAGACCTATGACTCTCATAAGGCGAGATGACTCACCAGCTGATGTGGACAGATGACTAGGCATGTCACACACACCAACACCCCCCCTTCATCGAAGCCAAGGAAGAGGTCATGGTAAGCCAGAACAGAAAAGAAGACTCCCCTAGACAACTAAGAAAGATGTTTCAATGGGGCTCAAAAACTAAAGGGCCTGATAAGGTGCCCATATACAAACAACATATTTCTAGAAAGAATAAGAGGAGAAGAAGGAGGACTATATAGCCCGAAGAAGATGGGCGGCTGTAGCTGACCTCACCCTAAGAAGAGACCACAAGTGAAGAAACTTCACCTCAGTGAAGGGCTTGGTGAATATGTCTGCAACCTGATCAGCTGTCTGAACATACTATATGTCAATGATGTTTTCATGTATCAACTCCCATATGAAGTGCATGTGAATCTCAATGTGCTTCATTCACTGATGTCTGAACTGGATTTCTACAAATTGAGATAGTGCTCATGTTATCATAGTAGATAATGGTAGGCCACTGAAAGTGGATGCCAAAATCTGTCAAGATACCCTGTAACCAAATAGCTTTGGTGGCAATGTTAACTACTCCTCTCTATTCTGCTTCTCTCGATGATATGGCTGGTGTTGCTTCTTGTTGGACCAACTGACAGGACCTAAACCAAGAGTGAAACTGTAGCCTGAGGTAGACTTCCAATGATCTAGATCACTGGCCCAATCTGAGTATGTAAATCCAACCAAGTCAATCTCAGTCCCTCCTAAGTAATGAATACCATTTGTGTGAGTGCCACAAACATAGTGAAGGATTTGCTTTGCTACTTTTAAATGCAGCTCATGAGGCTCCTGCATAAATCTAGACACGATCCTGACAACATATGAAAGATCTGGCCAAGTGTGAGTAAGGTAGATCAAGCTCCCCACCAACTACTGATAAGGGGTACCGTTAACCAAGGGGGAAGAGCAATCAGACACCAAATTGACCCCAGAAAGAAAAGGAGTAGGTGAGGACTTACAATCAGACATGTGAAACCGAGCAAGCAAAATCAAGAGATTACTTAGGCTATGAGATCATAATTCCCAAGTTAGATTGTGAAATCTGGATCCCAAGAAAGTAATAAAGCAATCCTAAGTCAGACATGGAGAACTTGTTGGCCAAGGAGATCTTCACAGAATCAATGATAGAGGAAGAGCTACCCATGATCAATAAGTCATCAACATAGAGAACAAGAATAAGCATGGATTCATCCTGCTACAAAATATACACATTTGGGTCAGAGTGACAGCAAGTGAACCTTGATGCAAGTAAAAAGGAGTCCATCTTGGCATACCAAGCCTGAGGGGCTTGTTTAAGGCCGTAGAGAGACTTATTTAACTTACAAACGAGGTATGGATCATGGACATAACCTAGAGGTTGTTCCATATAGATCTCTTCCTCTAGGTCCCCATGAAGGAAGGCACTCTTAACGTCCATCTGGTGGACTTCCCATCTGTTAGTGGTAGCGATGGCAAGGGTCAATCAAATGGAAGTCATCTTTGTAACCAGAGAAAAGGTTTTTGAGTAATCAACCCCATCTACCTAGGAGAAACCCTTAGCTACAAGTCGCACTTTATACTTCTCGACTTCTCCATTGGCTCCATACTTTGTTCAATATATCCACCTACAGTGAATGAATTTTCTTCCTTTCGAAAGAGGGGTAAGATCCCAAGTGTCATTCTTTATGAGTGAGGAATACTCCTCATCCATAGCAGAATCCCACTTAGGAATCCTAGAAGCTTCCTAGAAAGACGATGGATCAAAAGCAGAGGTGAAGAAGGAGTGGGGTCCAACGAAACTCGAGCGCATACGTCTCTCATCTGAAGGATCTCCAACTAAATCTCTAGCACTCTGTAAAGTTTTCCTGGCCTAAAGAGGTCCCAAAGGTTCAAGCTCAGAGTCAAAATATCAGAATATTCTTCACTCGAGTGAGAAGGGACATAGTCCTCATCATCACTACTGTCAGAATCAAAAGACTCAGAAGTTTGAGGATCGGGAGGAGCAGGGAGAGGAGGAACTCGCTCAACAACATCATCATCTAACGAGTTAGAATCTGAATCAGTGGGAAAAAGAACCTCAATGGAAGTAAAATTCAAGGATGACTCATCAAACTTCACACTCCTCTCAATATAGAGCTCATGGGTAGTAGGGTTCAACAATCGATATCCCTTCACGCCATCAGGATACCCAACAAAGATACAAGGTTTGGATTGTGGATCCAATGCCTTGCATTTCTTCTTGGGAATCCGAGCCATAGCCTTGGATCCAAAGACTCGAAAGTGCTCAACATTAGGCTTGTGTCCAAACCAGGATTCAAAGGGTGTCATCCCTCTTACTACCTTGTGTGGAACATGATTCTGAATGTAACAAGCACAATTCACTGCTTCAGCCCAATACTGCAGAGGAAGGGACTTCAAGTGAACCATACAAGTAGCCATCTCCTTTAGAGTTCGGTTCTTTCTTTCTGTAACTCCATTTTGGGAAGGGCTGTAAGCAACTATATGCTACAAAGCAATCCCCTCAGAAGTGTAGAAATCCTCAAACCTATTGGTCACATACTCGTCTCCATTGTCTGTTCGAAGAACCTTGATAGACCATTCTGCTTGTTTCTCAACAAGAGTCCTTAAAGTTTTGAAAATGCTCAAAGACTTCAGACTTAAGCTTAAGAAAATATACCCAAGTATAACACGTGAAAAGTCATCAATGAAGGTTAGTATATATAGAGCTCTAGTGAAAGAAGGAGATGGAAAGGGGCCAGAAACATCACTATGAACAAGATCCAAGGGACGAGTAGCTCTCCAAGATTTTCCCTTATCAATTTTTTTTCAGGGTGCTTTCTGAGGGTGCAACCCTCACAAAGACCTTTAGAAAACTTAACTCAGGGTAACCCATTGACCATTTAGTTTTGGCTCAATTGTTCAAGGTAACGATAATTAAGATGCCCAAAATACTCATGCCATAGCTTGCTAACCTCATTTACATGAGTGAGCAAGGCATTGGGTGTCAAATCAGAAGAGAAGTGGGAAAAGGTATACAACCGTGAATGGTGATCTGCCTTTCCCTCAGCCACAGTGTAGTCATAGTTAAGCTCATAAATAATCACCAAGTTAGGACCAAATTCCACTCGCATTCCTTCACCAAGGTGGGTGATTTGGTAAATCAATAGGATATTGGTAGAGAGATTGGGAACACTCAACACTTGGTTAAATGTTCCACCTTCTATCTCTACTGATCCACTACCAGAAAACGACAAATGAGTGTCATCACCCAACTTGATTTGGGACATGCCACATGGTTCAATGCTAGAGAATTCAACCTCTGAAGAAGCCATGTGGTGGGAGGCACCAAGAAATCAATAATCCAAGTTGATGATGGAGCTGATCTAGCTATGAGGGCCTTACCTTTCTTCTTTTCATTTATAGACTCCTTTGCATTAGAAGACTCGCCCTTCTGAGCATTTTGTTTAACGGATTCAGGAACACTTATTTTATTTTTCTCAAGTAAATGAGTTAAGTGATCAATTTGTTTATGAAAACAATGATGCTCATTGTGGCCAAATTTCTTATAATAGGAGCATTTAAAATTTTCCTTCTTCGCTTTAGGCTCAAAAGTCGAAGTGTTAGTATTGGGCTTAGTTGGGGGTTGGTTGGTCTTGGTTTCTTTCTTAGGTTGGTCCTTTGTTTCTTTCTTCTTTTCATTTTTCTTTCCCTTATTCACCACAAGGGCATGTGACTTGGATTTTAGAGTCCCCATTTGAATGAGTTTTCCCTATTTTTGAATGAGTTGGGACGAAAAGTTGTCAAAGGAGGGCATTGTCCGAGTACTACCCAAGGTGGCTTTCGTGGCGTGGAAAGTTGAAACAAAGACAGAGTATTCAGGACCTAATTTAGAAAGAATCGAAAAGATCAATTGAGAGTCTTTCTTTTCCACTTTACATTCCTTTAGAAGCAGTCTAGTGTGGACAAACTTTGAGAAGAAGGCCTACAGGTTTTCAAAGTCACTAGGATTTAACCCTAGTAGTTCATTCTCCAACTCATGCGATCTCATGTCATCTTGCTTCCCAAACATATCATTGAGAATGTTTTCCACGCTTTATTAGGTGTCAAGGAAGTTTTGATGTGGAAGAGAAATATCGGGAGAGACAAACATACAGAGAAGACCTAAGGCTTCATCACAATGGTTGAACCACTTAGATTTTTCAGGTTCATCATTAGGTTCGGTCTCTAACCCCATGGCGACACAGGTATAACCCTTTACTTTACAAAACCAATATAATTTTAGATTTCCATTCAAAGAAGTTAAAAACTGTGAGCACTGGTACTTTAGAGATATCCATAATGAAGAGATAGAACCAAAGGATGCAGAAGGAAGGAGAGAGAAAAGAAACAACCACCCCAGAACAATATCACACCTCCCGAGTTTGGCACTTTATAGTTTAGTGCGTTGATTACAATCAGATGTGACTGTGTGCCAAGAACCAGTCATGTCACTCACCTTGCAATCAACATAATAACACGCAATAGTGGAGACAACAATCAAGGTTTGTTGGGTGCAACAGATCGACACCGCAAGCAAGCACAAGAATGAGAGAAAACAAGAAGGAGAAGAGAGGGATTTGTGAGAAACAACATCTCACATCGCATGAAAGAATCCCTTTGCTGTAAGACTGTGGCAGACATGCCCACAAGTCCACAAGCAATAAAAAGGATAAAACAAGGCTCGAAATGAGATGAATTAAGCAATACAAAGACACCCCCAGAATGTGGCACTTTATAAAATAGTTCATTTACAAAACTGATAATCCCATCAACTTGAGTGTGAAAAAACATGCAACTTTGACTAAAGAAGTTCTCAAAATTGAGCAACGAGTCAAAAGTTATAGCAAAAACCAATTCCTGCAACTAATGGAAAAATGCTAATAAGCCTGCAAAAAGATTAAAAAAGTTCCCTAAACTGCATGCAAAGGGTGTCGTATGTATGCTCATTGGAAATGGCATCAAATTTTAGATAGGGTTTGTTTTAATTGTGAGGGGGATTAGCCTCCTGCCAACCCCAGACCTCACCCTCCGTCTTCGACACTCGAAGGAAGGTTTAATTAAACAAGCAAAAAAAACCTAAAAAGAATTACAAATGCCAATTAAATGTTGTACACCTTAAAATATTTAAAAGGTGATTATTTTTACCAATTAAGAGGAATTTTGGGGGCCCACATTGACTGAGCAGATGGAGAGAAAGGAAAACCACCGAGAGGGAGTGGGAGATCCCGAGGAGTAGGCGGGTACAGTCAGAGGTCAGCAAAATAGTCCCGAGGTGCCAGAGTGGTGGTTGGAGGCAGAGACAGGTGGTCCACATGGAGGAGATGGTTCCTGCACAACGGTCAATGCAACATAGATACTTTGGCTAGAAAAGAAGATGGAAAATAAGACAACAAAGATACTTTGGTTGGTAAAGAGCATAGTCACTAGAAATGGCAGAGAAGATGGCAGAAGCTGGAAATGGCTGTAGGGAGCCCGAGTCGATTAGTGCTGGCACAGTGGCCAAAGGCAAGGTAGAGAACCAGTGGGGAGGAAGCCAATTTAAAAACGAGTTGTAGGAGGCAAGGCATGGTGAGAATGTAGCAGACCAAGGCAAAACCAACCACAATGGAATAAAAAATGAGGTGTGTAGATGAGACCCAAGATGATGCAAAGAACGGTGTAGTGCTAGGCAGGGACGGTTCAACAAGAAAAAATATGAATCAAGAGTCAAGCTATCAATGATCCTCCAATGCCAGAGATTAGGGCAGAACTTTCAACAAAAGAAGAACCCAAACTTCTAACACGAGCCAAAGCACGAACAACACCACAAATGTACAAACCGCGAACAACACCACGGGAAGAAAAAGCCTGTACACATGTAAAAAACCCTAAAAAAACAAACTCCAAGAGCAAAATGTCAAGAATATTAGCATGATTCCAAAGTAATAATCTAAAAAACTTGCACAAGGAAATAAGAAGAAAATAGAATTAATTAGCAACTGATAAATGAAGAGTGCATATTTTACCAAAACCAGCTCTAATACCATGAAAGAGGAAAAAATGAGAACCAATGTGAAAAACAATGCACCACAACGAAGTTGTACTCCGATGGTAACGCCAAGCTCCAATGCAATAAGAAAGATTCAAACCAATGGAAAGAAAATGCAAGTAAGAAAACAAGTCTACTCATCCTCATAGATCGAAAAAAGGAAGTACAAATAGGGGTGTTGTGCAACCCCCATGCCTAAACAAGGAAAGAATATCAATGACGCCACTGACGCATATGACGCCACTAAAGGAGGAGTTACAATTAGAAATAAGGAATGTAACTCCTATGACGCATTGACAAACTGACAACAAAAAATTCTATGATAGAATCTGACACTTGTCATTTGACTTCCTAAGACCTATGAATCTCGCAAGCCAAGATGACTCACCATGTGATGTGGATGATGACTAGGCATGTCACACACACCAACAAAAACCTTTGAACATGAATCCATCATCAAGAGAAATCAATGAAAGATAAAATCCACAACCCAAATAAAAACAAGGAGTTGATTATAAGAATAAAAATCCAAAATGCATACCACTCTTCACTGATAAAATGGTTTCTACAATGAAGAATTATTTAGGGAAAAAATCATTTGATGGGAGTTATTTTTCTACCCCTAATTTTTAATTGTACAAATATGATAATTTCATCACTTATTAGGCTAGGATTATTTAATTGATTTTAATAAGTATTGGTTCAAATTAAACCATGATTGCAAAATGTAAAGTATTTGAAAAAGTTTAAGGTAATAATAAGCACAAACTCCTTGACCAATAGATAAAGTTAGCAATATTTTATGCTTAACAGGTTAAGAAACCCTTATAAGTTTCTGAAATTTTAATGATTTTCATTAGCTCCAAGATTTTATGTTATTATATCCCACTTGGAACATCCCCTTCCATCAATCCACTCTAGAGATAAATGGAAACTAATGCATTAAAATAGGTTTGGTTAGAAGGAAAGATCAATGATGGATGTATACTCCTAATTTTTTGACTTCTCACTTTTTATCTTTCATACCTATTACTAACAATAATCCTTGTGCAAATAAGGGTTGTTGATGCATCTATTTCCTGAGTGGGTGCATTAAGGGGCCTAACAGGAATGGGGAATGATTATTCACGTAACCATTATGGGTTAGAATCAGTACACACACAGTGTTGCTATTTGTTCTTAGCCCTAGTTCACATTAGGTATCATTTTCCTCCTTGGTCTCATGCATATCATGTTTATGTCTTCTTGTTTGCATTTTACCATCTTACAACTTGTTCATCCTCTTTCATGACCCTAGACACACTAGTTTAAATTTTCACAACACCTTACCTCTTTTTTAGCATCCTTGGATGATGCCATCACCCGTGGGTGACGGTGTCAGTGTTATATTTTATCTTGATCAACGCTATCACTCGCAGGCAATGGTGTCATATATATACCCTCACCTCAATTAACATTCACAAGAAACATGAAGCTAAGACATTTGAAATACCACTTTTTCCACTCTTTGAGCCATCTTCACATCCTCTCACTTAGTTCTTAGTTCATGTTACATCTTTCTTAGATTGGATAGGACACTTCTCTTCTTGGATGATTTCTTGCACTATTAGGTCATCATATAGTGAGTCTACGACAAGAATGGTATTATATTATTCCACCTAATAAGGATTCTCTCTCGGGGTGTTGCTTCTCAAGGAGATATATGCATCAATGACCACCCTCCAGGTACATGATAAGTGCTCTAACCCTTATTTATCATTTTGCATAGATTAGTTCATTTTCTCTTCATTGTACTATGTTACTTTAGTATTGTACATGGTTGATGTTTGCTAGCTTAGCACTCTTATCAGAGATAATATCTATAGTTACTTCTAATTTAGTCATTGCATGTCTGTTTTATTTGTTGATCCATACCTCTCCACACCCAAACATTGATATCCTAGTAGGGTTCCTTCCTATATCTTGACCACATGCTTTGAAAACCCTAGGTTGACTTAGTGTAAGGGTTACTTCCCTCTAGATATGTGACCATAACACTCATTATATCCCCTTTAAGTTTTTCCCCTTGAATGTCGGTACTTATGTATCTCCTACTCATTGCCTCGAATGCTCTAGTTGAATGGAAGAGTAAGATTGCATGTTGTTGAGGTACATTTTGGAATGCATACATCGTTTGGTGAATCTGACATGAATCTTACAATCTTCCTGATCGGGAACAACTCATTCAAATCACCCATATTTTATTTTGACTTCATCTAATTATCCAAAAAATATAGAAAACCTTAAAAACATATCTACGCAGATAGCATCACCCTTAGATAAATTCTATATTGTATTTGTCTCATTTATTTCCTAGACCCCTTTGGCCCCTATACAAAGCCTCTAAATGACCAATCCTTTCTATTCATCTAGTTCTTCCTCCAGAAACCTTTGGCCTCTATCTCCATTTTCCTTCAGGGATAATTTTGTCTGTAGAGTTCATATATAAACAGTTTTTTCAGCTAGATCAACTCTTCATCATCAAGTACCTAGGCCCAGGGTCCTTTGACTCTATTGTGTAATCATTTCCAAAAATGTATAATCTTGGAACTGAGTTCCCTTTTTGTATGGACTAATGCGTTGTAGGAGCACCTAGGAAAAAATATTTCTACATGTCGCAATATCCCACCTGAGGATGAGGAATAATCAAGCAATAATGATGATGTTTTTGACCATCCTCCTAAGATCTAAAAGTTTCTATATCAATTCCCTCAATATAAAGGAGAATCTGAAAAGAAGCTTGGAAAGAGTCTTCTTGAATTTGTTTTTGAGCAACTTGCCCATAATGGTGTAAAAGGTGGAAGCCACTGAAATAGGATCATCTACAAATGAATCCAAGTCACGATCCTACTAGTCTTATCCTTTAGCTATTGACAAAATGAACCAATAATAATCTTCCACTATCGGCTCAACTCCTCCAAATGCAAGCCAATATGGCTCAATTAGTCAAACGCCCTCCAACATACGATCTTGGGTAACCATGCCCCCTCCTTTTCTGAATGGGCCTAACGGGATGCCCATCACTCAACCCCCATTTAAAAAAAGTCTTATGAGTAGTTCAATACGAACGTTTAGTACCTTATATTGCTAATATGGACATCGGTTTCTTTATTCCTTCTATCTCTTTTGACGAGTCTACTTATCCCAATCTTTACATCAAATCCTTTGGAAATATTTACAAGGAATGGATCATAACCAAGTCATACATTGCCACTAAAATCCTAGCAAAAACACTTACTAGAGATGCTTTAGATTGGTACCATTTTTTTCCCCCCAATTATATAGTTGAGCTAGAGCCCCTAGTGACAACCCTAGTAAATGAATTCCAAAATCATGATATGCCCAAGAACAATATCAATGCTTTCATCAATTGCAAACAATCTGAGAATGAATCAGTGTAAGATTTTATCAAACATTAGAAGACCCTAATCCAATTTAACAGAGTATAACATGCCTAGTGATAGCCTCTTCCAACTTTTCTTGCAAGCTCTTGAGCCTCGCCTTCAATACAAGGTGAGGTCCTTTTCTCTTACTTCCCTAGAAGAAGCCTCTGAACTAGCCAAAAGGAAAGACTATCTCGTGAGGAAAATTGAGAAGTCACCTTCCAAGGCACAAGCTAACAAATAGGTCCAAATACTTCAATGATCTAATAACAAGAACATGAGGGTTGATAGAGTCTCATATACACTTCCCCCTATCAAATTTGCAAATATAAATGTTTTCAGCATCGACCAACAACTTCTAACAACAAGAATAAACCTAACTATCATCAACCATTGAGTAAGGAAGAGTTGAAGTGCCAGTTGCTTAAACCATTTACCGTGATTCTAGATCCTTCTTGACATGTGCCTCAATGGCATGATGAGAGTAAGTTTTGTTGGTGGCATGCTAATTGAGGTCACTCACACGAATTTTTTTTTGCACTCCATATAGATGCATACCTCGTGATTGGGTTTAGAAGAAAGATCATCATGATGCCATCAATTAGGATAATGAGAATCAAAATATCCCTTCCAACCCTATGCCTGATAATGAAATCATTGAAAGTTCTAAAAAATAATAGAATGCCATAACTAATGTGATTGACATGGATTACCCTCTTATGAACACGATTGCAATCAACAATGTAAAACATGTCATAGATTACATGGAATCATAATATCATGTAGTACCTATTACCTGAATTTTCCCCTCAGGTGAAATTGGAAAAACATGACCTCATAGAGATAAAATGGAAGGATCCATTCGGCCATGGAAGCTCACATTTTGGGCTCAAGTTGAGTAGGTTGAAGTGGTGAGGTGTTAGTAGTCGGTGGGATGCACATTTTATAAGGAACTTCGAAGTTTAGACTTCAGACGTGGAAGGATTCAAACTCGGCGGGTCAAAATTCAAAATCAGCGAGCTTAAAATGTCCAAAGGACATCAAGTCTGAAGTCTGAAATTTGGAATTCAGACATTCAAAGTTCGGGGTTAGCAACAGGGTTAAGCAATGATTAGAGCCATGCAGGAAGGATAAAATTCTGAAACCTGAAGTCTTAAATTCAGACATTGGGCTTTTGGGATTTAAGAGAAATGCATCGCCCAGATGGATGAATAGTACCTGAAACCCTTAATTATGAACTCCCAAAATCCTGAAACTTGAAGTCCCAAAAACCTGAATCCCGAACCCCCGAAATCCTAAAATACGAACCCCCAAAATCTTGAAAACATAAACTCCCAAAATCCCGAAACTTGAAGTCTCAAAAACATGAAACCTGAACCCCCGAAATCCCAAAAAATGAGCCTGAAAACACAAAGTTTTAAAACCCAAAGTCCTAATATCGTACTTCGGGGTTTCGACATTTCAAAACTCTCAAGCCATCTCGCTAGATGAATAGTTACAATGACCTCCAAAGTATAAATACCCGAAGCTATAAATCCCAAAATTTGGAAACTTTAGAAATTGGACAAACATGACCTCATAGAGATAAAATGGAAGGATCCATACGGCCATGGGAGCTCACATTTCAGGTTCAAGTCAAGTAGGTTGAACTACCTCTTTATTTTTGGGTAGAAGTGGTGAGCATAGCTGTGTACTTGATAAAAAGAGGACCCTCAAGTTCCTTAGAAGGAGGCATACCTGAAGAGGCTTGGTATGGTAAGAAAGTCAATTACTCATTTCTTAGAGTCTTTAGAGGTGAGGTGTTTGTCCATATTGACAAGGATGATAGGACCAAGCTAGAGGCTAAATCAGAAAAATGCACTTTTATTGGTTATGGTGGTGATCACTTTGGATTTAAATGCTGGAGTATTAAGGACAAGAAAATCATTTGGTCTAGGGATGTGGTATTTAATGAGAAAGTCATGTATAAGAAACAGTTGCAGGAAAATAGAAAAGAATCCAAGAAAGAATATGCAGTGGTAGAGGATATTCCAGATGGGATAGTGACCCATGAATCAGTCCAGGAACCTACTTAACAATAACCCCAAACTCCTACAGTGAGGAAGTCTTCTAGGGTAAGAAAAGAACCTGAACGTTTCTCTCCTTCTCTTTATTATTTATTACTCACTGATAGTGGAGAGCCAGAGACCTTTGATGAAGCAATGTAGGTAGATGCCAGTAAGAAGTGGGATCAAGCCATGGATGAGGAGCATAAGTCTCTCATGGAGAACCAGACTTGGGATTTGGTGAAGCTACCGGAAGGAAAAAGAGCATTGCAGAACAAGTGGGTGTATAGAGTTAAAGACGAAGGAGGAAAGAAAAGATATAAGGCCCGGTTGGTGGTCAAGGGATTTGCACAAAAACAAGGTATAGATTTTGATGAGATTTTTTCTCCTGTAGTAAAAATGACTTCTATCAGAACTGTTCTTAGAATAGTAGCAGCAAAAAACTTGCACTGAGAACAGTTAGATGTAAAGACTGCATTTCTCCATGGTGATTTGGAGGAGGAGCTATATATGTAGTAGCCAGAAGGATATGAAGTCAAAGGTAAAGAGGAGATGGTGTGCAAACTGAAGAAGAGCTTGTATGGCCTGAAACAAGCTCCATGTCAATGGTATAAGAAGTTTGATAGCTTCATGATGGAGCAAGGTTATATTAGATGTCATTCTGACCATTGTGTGTATACAAAGAAATTTGAGGATGGAAGTTATATTATCCTATGTTTGTATGTTGATGACATGTTGGTTACAGGTAAAAACATGCAGGAAATAAAAGTACTCAAGAAACAACTAAGTGAATCCTTTTATATGAAGGATTTGGGGGGCAGCTAGACAAATCCTTGGTATGAGGATAACTTGGGATACGAAGGAATGGAAGCTGACTATATCTTAAGAAGAGTACATTAAGAAGGTACTGGATAGGTTTAACATGCAGGATGCTAAAATGGTTGGGACTCCTTTGGTAGGCCATTTTAAGTTATCAAAGGAGCAGTGTCCCAAGACAGATCAGGAAAGAAACCAGATGTCCAAGGTACCTTACTCATCAGCGGTTGGCAATTTGATGTATGCTATGGTGTGCACTAGGCCTGATATTGCCCATGTAGTGGGAGCTGTGAGTAGATTTATGAGTGATCCAGGTAAAGAGCATTGGCAAGTAGTAAAGTGGATCCTTCGGTATTTGAGAGGGACCATGGGGATAGTTTAGTGCTATAATGGATCAGACACCACTTTACATGGTTATGTAGATTCAGACATGGCTGGAGATGTTGACATCAGGAGGAGCACGACAGCTTATATTTACACTATAGGTGGGATAGCAGTGAGCTGGATTTCACTACTACAGAAGTTGGTGGCTTTGTCAACCACAGTGGCTGAGTATGTTGCTGCCACAGAGGCAAGCAAAGAGATGATTTGGTTACAACAATTGCTTGAGGATTTAGGGCATAAGTAGGATGAATTTAAGTTGCATAGTGATATTCAGAGTGCTATACACCTAGCTAAGAACTCTTCTTTCCACTCCAGGGTGAAGTATATACAGTTGAGATATCACTTCATCAGGACAGCTTTCGAGGAAGATAAGTTGAAGTTGGAGAAGATTCATACCAATCAGAATCCTGTAGACATGATGACCAAGGTGGTCACAAGGGATAAACTAAAGCTATGTTTAGCTTTGGTTGTCCTTCGCAGATGACAGTGAAGGGTTGAGAAGCTTGCTCAGTGGAAATCAGCCTCCAAGTGGGAGATTGTTATGTTTGTGGAGCTTGTTTTCATGTTAGAGTTTGGTACACCTTCCATGTGTTACTCTCGGATATTTTTACGGCGGTCCTGCTCGCCAGTGAGCGGGTCAAGGGGGTTCGGGGGTGAAACCCCTGAAGTAAATTTTCATGGGTGGTTTATTAACCCATGGGTAATGGGTAACCATTATGGGCTATTTTTTTGGGCCCATGGTTTTTTTTGGTACCCATTGTTTTATAAAACTACCTCTTCAGCTACCTATTGATATACTTATAAATATATGGACATACAATAGGATTTATATGAGTGTGTTTTGAGAAGGTGAATAGTGTGTGTGAATTCAAGTGCAAATTCAAGAGGGTTTGTTGAGCACAGCTCTAAACAAGATCTGATTATTGTAACTGTGAAGACTGTTGGCTTGTAATAAAATCTAAGCAAGTGTTCTTGGTGGATGTAGCCCACATTGGGTGAACCACGTTAAATATTTTCTTCATGTTGTGCATTTTTTAATTTCTGTAATTCTATTCATACTTCTTATTATTGCGATTCTGAGGAATTATTCCACATTAGATTCTATTAATCCCTAACAATTACATAGTGATAGTCAAAGTGCAATTCACCTAGAAAAGAACTCAGCCTTCCATTCCAAAACCAAACACATTCAGTGAAGATATCACTTCATACAATAGGTGTTGGAGGATGGGCAGCTTGAGTTAGTGAAGATTCATACAGATGATAATCCTGAGGATATGTTTACTAAGCCAATGAAAAAGGATAAGTTGGATTTGCATTCAACTTCTATGGGTCTTCAAATTGATCTTGAAGTGGAAGAAACAAGCCAAGAAGAAAATTCCAAGTAGGAGCTATAGTGGTGGAGTTACAGTAATCAGTCTTCAAGCGGGAGATTGTTGGTTGTGGAGCTTAATAACGACAAGGGGTTGCAAGGAGGGCTTCGTCCCCCTTGCGGAGTTTGGGGGCCGCACGCCTTGATGGGGGTTCGGGGGAAGTGCCCCCTGAAAGCCACATTTATATGTATTTATGCATTGTGAAATATGGACCGTTCCTTATTAGGTCACAGATCTAACGGGTGGTTTTCTATGTTTCCCCAAAATGATAAAAACCCTAATATCTTTAAAGGGTTGTTATGTATGAGGCTCATTGTATTAGTGGCGGCACTATCAGAGAGAGTTTGGTTGGAGTGAATTAAAGGATTGGTTATTTCTAGTGGACATAGCACAATTTGGGTGAACCACATTAAATATGTGTCTTTGTTTTATTGCATTTTTTTGTTTTACGTTTTCTGCATTATTCATTGCATGATTCTTTATCTGTACAACTAGTAAAATCCTAACATAAATTCCATTACACCTATTACCATCTATAGAACCTATCAAAAAGTGGGATATAGACTTTGTGCAACCAATTATGACTGTTATGCACATAATAACTACATGATATATTATTACTTGTACATATTACCTGGCGCGATGGGAAGAAGTGGCACTCACAAAGGACTATATAACTGTTAGAGATGCACATTTCTTATGGTAGAACCTTATTATCAGGTATGGCTATCTATTAAGACTTATAAGTGACAGGGGAACTTGTTTTCTTAATGAAACAATCAAAATATTTTAGTAAAGTTCATGATATCACATCATAAGACATATCCCTATCACCCACATGATAATGGAACAAAAAAAGCATTTAATAAAATCTTGCATCATACCTTGACCAAAAATTTTGATGTGGAAAGAAAGGAATGGGATGATAAAGAATCAGTTGTACTATGAGCATACATAATGAACTTTAAGAGGTCAAACAAAGCCACGCCCTTTTAGTTGGTGTTTGTCACCAAAGTTGTAATACTAATTGAGTTTATGTTAGCTTCCTTGTTTATTGTGCAAGTAGGAGGAATCATAGATGAAGAAACAATCAGAGAGTGCATTGAAAATTTAATACAATTAGATGCATTGATGTGCAATTGCGTGATGGAGCCATGAGTAAGAAAATGAAAGAGAAAAGGATTGGCATTACATAAACATAAGGAAAAAGTATTTTGTAGTTGGGGGATTGGTGCTTCTTTATGATTCCAAGTTTATGCATCACCTAGGAAAGTTGAAATGACATTCGTTGGGACCATTCAGAGTAACCAGGATTTTAGATATAAATGCATGTCAGTTTCTGGTGCTTGATGGAACCATGTTTCCTTGTTAATTCAATGGGAGTAGGATTAATCCCTACTATAAATAAGCTTCCTTTTAATTAGGTTGTAATAATGTAGTATTACCATTTATATTAGCTTTCCATTTTCAAGTTGTGTCTTGTTATTTTGTAATAAGTGTGTTCATGTGCAAAAGCTAATGTATTTGTTAAAGCATGATGTCTACAAGACCTTGTATATTTTTAGTGTGGGGTAGCAATAGGGAAATACAACGATAGACCCTTAGTGATGATAAATGGAAGGGTGATGCTTGAGGTTCTTGCTTAATGATGTATACAGAAGTTTGGTGGAGTTGAAAAAAATGTAGAATAACAGGTATGAAAATGTGAGCTAGGTAGTGCTAAAAGGAAAAAATACTTGGCTTATGGCACATAGAAATTACATGTACCACATGGAGAGGTGTGCATAAGAGGATTGACAACATGGGAAAGTAGTGGTGCAGTGTGAATATGTGCACGCAGGAGGATATATAGCCCAAGAAGGAGTGGCACGCTAGAAGCTTATGCATGTCGTGTATAAAAGAAAAATGTGGAAGGTCCAGACTTAGTGGAAAAGAGTGAGAAAAATAAAATAAAAAGTGGGAAAAATCTCTCCTACCAAACCTACCACATTCAATGCTCAAAAAATTATAAACCTATAAATAGGTGTGAGAAATAGTTATAATTCACCTTACAAATTGAATCTCTTACAAACTTGTGTGATTGAAGTTATTTGTGAATGAAGGTGACAATGACCTAAAACAACCAATAATCCAGTGTACAGAACCAAAGTGCTCCTTATATTTGGAAGAAGCGATGTCAAAATAGTAGAGTGGAAATTAAAGAAGGGTTTGAAAGAATAAAGGTGTGAAGAAACCATGAGTTAGGGTTAGTCAAAGTAAGTTACAAGACAGAGGGCACAACAGATAGCAAGAAGATACCAAGAAGGAATTATAACTTTAGTGAATTAAGAAATTGGGACCAGGTAAACACATACCAAGAAGTTGGATCAGACGAGATTTTATTTAGGGCACACAGGTTTTAGGATTTAAATTTTGTGATTTACAACACTTAAGTTCAAGATTAAGAAATGAAATTGGTGAATAAATAACCCAAGGGAAATAAAACCATGGAGGACACACCGGATAACTGGTTCTTGTAGATGCAATGCCCATAGGATGTGTTTATTGGAAATTCATGTGAATAAAAATTAAGAGGTACAAGTACAGTTAGTATAATCACCGCTTAGTAGGTCATGAAAGTGAAATAAGGGTTGATACATTAGTAAAAAAAATCCAACACACTACAAAAGGTCAGATCGTGTTTTACGATCTATTGCATAAGAGTTTAAAAAGTGGTCACATTTTGTAGCTTTATGAACTTATTTTTTTAGAAATCATGTGTGATTGTTTCAATGGTTGATGTCTTAGATTCATGAGGATTATTTCTACTTTTCAGATAGAATAATGTACATCACTACACAACTTTATGGAAAATAGACATGGTTGAGAGGAAGAGGAAATGCGATTGTATTGGATATGCATGATGAGGTGGAGATGGAAGAAATAACCACCAAGTTACACTACCAATGAGGTATACATGCCCGAAGGTATTTTTACTCTTGCTCGAAGGTCATTTTTACACTTGCACGAAGATATATTACAAATGTCGAAAGGTATTTTTACAAAAAACTAAGTTCCATTAGGACGTGACATTGTCATGTACACTCCCCCTCAATGAAAACTCCAACAATCCAAGTTTTTCATGAAAGTGACAAAAATTTGCAGCACTTAGGGGCTTTATGAAGATGTCAGCAACCTATTCTTCAGTCAGCACAAACTTGATATCTATCTCACCATTTAACACCTTCGCATGGATGAAGTGTATATGTATCCCAATGTGCTTCTTTCTCTGATACTGTATTAGATTATGTACAATAGATATGGTGCTTTGGTTATCACAGAACAAAGGAACACTGCCTGGATCCTTCATATTTATCTCATCAGATAACCTCTTTAGCCATAAAACCTCTTTTGTAGCTTCCATTGCACTTCTATACTCAGCTTCTGTTGAAGAGATAGAAACAACTGGCTTCTTTTTTCTGCACCAGTAATGACACCCACATCAAATTTAAACATATAACTAGAAAATATATTTTCTATCTGATACATCACCAACATGATCAGAATCACAAAATCCATATAAGTTATCATTTTCAGTTTAAGTATAATGCAACCCATAATTTATTGTTCCTTTAATATATCTAACAATATTGTTTACAATATTCCAATGATCTCTATAAGGTTCCTACATAAACCTGGAAGTAATTCCTACTACATAGGAAATATCTAGTCTAGTTATAGTTAGATAAATAAAACTACCAATTAACTGCCTAAAAGTAGGGTCAACTTTTTCACATGCAGGTTTAAGATCAATATTTAGTCCAACTTCCATTGAAGTAGAAAATGGTTTACAATCAATCATAATAAAGTTTTTCAATACATTGGTTACATATTGTGTTCTGAAAAAATAAAAATATAATGAAATGCAGTCATACAATGAACATGATGTGAGAGACCTAACTCATTCATTTTTAAGTACTATTTCAATTAAAGTAGAATTGTCACCGGTCATAAACAAAACACACACACACACACACGTAATGATAATATAAGATCCTTATTGCTTAGTGAATATATTTTGTCAGAACAATAATTAATAAAACTCAATAGTTTAAATAAGGAAACAATTTTCGCATACCAAGCTCTAAGAGTTTGTTTTAAACCATACAATGTTTTTCAACTTACAAACATAGTTTTCTTTACCAGTTTCTTCAAATCCTTTAGGTTGAAACACGTAAAGTTATTCTTTTAAATTACAATTCAAAAAACTATTTTTCTTATCCATTTGGTGGATTTCCCACCAAAATTGAGCAACAATTTCAAATAAGGCCCTAACAGTACTCATTTTAGCTACAGGGGAAAATATATCAACATAATTAATACTAGGTTTCTGAGTGAAACCTCTAGCAACAAGTCTAGATTTATGTTTATCAATACTACCATCAACATTATATTTTACTTTTTACAACCACCTAGACCCAATAATACTTCGTGGTTTAGGTTCATACAAGGTAAATAATGCATGGTACATATGCTGACTTCTGATCATTTTCCTAAGGTTGATAGGATTTGAAATTTCTAACATAGATTGAGCCCAATTTAATTTATTACCCAAGAAGATAGGAGTTTCAGAAACATCTATAGCATCAAAACATCATCGTGACCATTTACTAAATTAAAATTAGAACCATCATTTAAAAGTATTTAATGAAGTAAATTCAAGAGAAGAAGACAACACATGTAAACCTTTCACTCGATTATATCTAGACATTTCATATAAGCTTCAATAATTAACATATCATAACCTTTCATGTCATAGTTTTGAATTATTCAAACTTTGAGATATAAAACAAGATGCATAAGAGAAATCATAAAAAATATACAAACCATTTCTTTGAATTCCTTCAGCTATTATACTCTCATTACTATCCTTGATATACCAAGTATCATTCATGCATGGATTCTAATTGTGTCCATACCTCTTTTGGATGTTTGATATTACCAATGTGTAGAAGGTAATCATCATTCACATTACGTAGAATCATGGAAAGAACCTCTTGCATTCGTTGCGAGAATGCAATCATGTTAGCTACAATTGCTTGATGACCGGTGGGAGCAATCTCAGGTCCATAAATAATTATCTAGAGTTTCCTTGCCATAAGTTCTGATTTGACCTTGATCTTCCAAATGTTGTAGTTGGTTTCATTCAGGATCTGAGTTTTGTCAAGACAAAAATAGCTGGGCGAAATTGTTTTCCTAAACCGGTAAAATAAACTCCATTATAATATACAATGTACCACAGAGTAAGATACATATTAAAAAAAAAAACACTTTTAATGGAATCATATCTAAATTTTATAAATCTAAAGAAACTATTTGATCATAACTAATTATGTCATTACAATGCATACTAATTAACCTCTCACGATCAAAATAATAACCCGCAATATATAAGACTTTGCATTATACCCCAAATTTATATAAAAAATATTTCTGACCATATCGAAGTGAAGAAGAAACCCCTAAGAATGCATAACTTCAAATTTCTGAAAAAATTAATGTAGATAAAGATCCCTCCAACTTAAATTTGACGTCTAAATGACCGTCATTATGACTTATTCTTGGTCTTCTATGGCGATCATTTGACCATCAATTCTAACACGGTGAAAGTTTCCTAGAACCTACGAGCTTAAATTTGATATCTAAATGACTATCATACTGCCTTATGTGTGGTATGTTGTAACGGTCATTTGACCGTCAAATTTAATGGAGCCAAAACTTGCAGTGTATTTCCAAAATGTGTAATTACAGAATTTCTTCTGTATAATATTAGGGAGGTTATATTTTAATACATTATAATAACCTATTATAATTTATAATGTAAAAATATATATAATTTTTAAACAATAGATAAATAGTTTATATAATGTAAATAAAATACAACATATAGTTTATAAAAATTATAAAGTATAGTATTTTTTGATAATAAAAAACATATAACTTTTATTAAAGGGGTTTAAAGGACATAAACCAGGTTACAAGAATTTTACCAGGTGCAAGTAGATTTATGAGAGTACAGATTAACTTGTGTATTTTACAGAAGTGACAAGTAATTTCACCTAACTAATGAAATAAACTAAAATCTCTATTTTTATGAACTTTGTCTTCTCTTTTCATTGACTCTTAATTTTACCGTGCACACATTTGAAACTATGGAAAGATTGAAAAATATTTTATGTAATTCCTGCAAGCTAAAAACTTTGAAACTTTTATGTGGCTATAACTACCAATATTTTAATAAATATTTACCACACTTATAGTTTTTTTTTAAATTCTCCATTTATACCTGGGAATTCTACATTTTTACCTAACATATTATCTCATTTTATTCTCCACTCCCATGCTTATATAAAAGAAAACCTTGAAATAAGTTAATTTATATGGTTTTCATAAACTATAAGATATAAATAAATGGGGTCACCCCCTTACATGGATCATATAAACAGTTAGGGACACATGTTAGGTTTAGGTTTGAATACTTAGTTTTAAAAATTATAAAATTCTAGTTATTTTGTTATACAAATTATATTTTTGTTTTTTTATAAATTATAAGAGATTACTATAATTTTAAGACTCTAGTATTTACACGAGTTTATTAAAGAAATAGAAAGGTCCCCATTTAAAGGGAGCCTGACAACTATATATGACTCCTTAGTAAAAATATGTAAAAAAAATTCAAACCAGGATATTAGAGCAACTACATTATGTTGTCTCATTCCATGGGTCTTTAACCCCGAGCCAATAGGAAAATTTTAATTTCCTATTCTCAAGGAAGATTGTCTCCCTACGGGAGACCTTATTTGAATTTTTACATGTTTACCCTAGAATTTAACATGGGCCTTGTCGACACTAAAATTTTCCTCCGTAATTTCTATTTCATTAATGTATGTATTAGGAATAGGATGTTGTTAAGTATAATTAGTAGTAGCGTCCGATAGAAGATAACGGCGCTGCCAGTATGACGCCGCCAATAATGTATAATACGGTAATAGTCAAAAGTACAATAGGAATGTTGTGGTAAAAAGTAAATATTTGTCGTAAGTGGTCGGGTAATGTTAAAATGTCAAATTTTGGGTAAGTAGAGAAGTAGGGTCTACATGATTAGGAATTAGAAATATTATATTGGTAATAAGGATAAGGAGTGAGGTCTGGAATTTAACTTGGGCCTGCACATACATTACAAACTATAAAAAAATTAATAAAATATTTCTTAAACGTTTTAACCTTTACATATGATATTCATGCCTAGGTAAAAAACTTATTCTCTGATATTTCAGATTTATCATCATTCCTTCTTATCATAGTCTATGGTATTCTTGTGTTATGTTTGTTGTTGTGTTTCCAGATTACATCCACCAAACTAAAGGCTTTGCATTAGTAAATAATCATAGCACGAGGAGTTCTCGGTGAAGAATTATCATAGTGCCAGATTGGTGATGATAGCTTGCACATACATTACAAACTATACAAGAATTAATAAAATATTTCTCAAACATTTTAACCTTTACATATGATATTCATGTCCAGGTAAAAAACTTATTCCAGAGCCCATTTCAGGGGGGGGCCACCAAAATTTTCCTGCAAATACCAATTCTTCACAAAACACGTAATTTTAGTTTGCACAAAAAATGGAAAGAAGGGGGGGCCGATCAATTTAAGTATCATTTCGAGTTAGTTGAAAAAACCTGTAAAAATTAAATAGATTAAATAGAATAACTTAGACCTAACCTATTTAATTTAAACCATGCTCTGATAGCATGTTAGAAATTAGAGGATTTTAATTATTATGAATTTAATCAACCAACGCATTTAAATATTAACATAAACCATAAAACATTAAATATTAAACATTATATAATGTAATAAATAAAATAACATAACATATTAATTAATTAATACATACCAAAAAGTAAGAACACAATGACATGGTGTTTATAATGAAAATCTAAATAAGGTAAAAATCAAATGACGACCTAAAGTTCTTTTTATATTAAGTGATCAAGTATGTCTCCCGACCCACCTTTTCAACCTTATTGATTGACACATATACCTAGGTTTATAATATTTAATATTAAAAACATAATCATTTCATGATATTAAATATTTAACCGACAATATATACCTAGGTTAGCATATTTAATAATAGAAATAAAAATATTTCATATTATTAAATATTAACCTATATATTAGTGATAGACCCATATACATTAAGGGTTGGCCAGACCACTTAATCATTATGTTCCAACAGTGGAGAGGCCATAGAGGCATATGGAGGCTATGTATAATTGTTTGTGCAAGGTTATAATGGTGGAATCATCTTCTCCACAATATATTTATCTTTATTTTATTTTCTACAGGCATCTAGGGTTTTTTTTTAAATGTCAGGTAATCTTCTATTTTTTTTAAATTGGGAATTAGATTTACCCCTATACATACATATATATATGTATATATGTATGACACAGACACACACACACATGTGTGTGTGTGTGTGTGTCTGTATATACATACATACATACATATATATGTATGTATGTATGTATATAATATGTATATACATACATACATATATATACATATGTGTGTGTGTGTGTGTGTGTGTGTAAATTATAACCTGAAAAATCAACTTATTGAGGGTTTAATTATTGGTTTAGTGGCCTGCAAATACGACAGATGGGGCCGCGACCTGGTTCCAAGGGAAACTATGGTATAAGAATTGCAGGGGGTTTTTTCCAACCCCCAACACATATTTATTATTATTATTATTATTATATTTATTTTATAAAACAACAAACCATAATCAATACGGATTCAAAATTTTTATTTAGAATATTAATTAATTATACACACACACACACCCCCCACATATATTTGGAATATGGTAAAGGGTGAGGGTGTTGATAGGATCCACATTCTTGTTACAAAAGGCCCCAAATGGTCAAATAAGCATGAGAAGACATAAGTACAACTAAACAAAAGTAAAAAATGACCAACATTCCAAAAAGAACAAAAAATGCCCACACACAGGGCTACATAGCTATAATATTCTTAAAATCATTAACTGCTTCCATCAAAGAAGTATCAATAGATTTTTCAGCAAGATTTTCAGTAACATGGATCAGTTCCGTGCAACCATTTTGAAGATAAACCCAAGATTCATCAGTAAAATATTTCCATTTCTTAATAACATTGAGAGTAATTTAGATTCTACCGAAGACCCCTTGAATCAGCTTGGTGGAATCCTCAGCTCAGTGGTCCAAATGAGCATTCTTTACAGTGGTAGTGGCAATGTCATCCTCAGTGGAAGCCTCTGCAGCAAGGCCAGACACCTCCTCAACATCATTCATGTTCATCATGTATGTGACATCATCATCATTAGAGCACTCCATTTTTTCATCAGCCATAAAAGGGATCAGAAAATCCAAGCAGGCATTAGTAAGACCAAGTAAAATATCAGGAATTGAACATCATCCACTAAACCAAGAACAACCAAACCCGTAACACTAAGAGAGGAAGAAATGGGAGGGGAAAGGGGGTGTCACCTTCGGGGGATATATATCCAGATGGGGTGGAGAAGAGGGAGGCGAACAAGTAGGGGGGAGAAAGTGAAGTCACGGTGGCCAGTAATTTTGACTTCTGGGTCAGAGGAATGTGGGGGATTAAGATGATGACAAAGGTGATGGGGAGTAGGATGGGTTGGAGGTGGAGGAGGGGCCCGACAACGAGCCAAACTAGAAATAGGAGGAAAGTGGGACAAGGACCAAACATTAACAACATATTTAAAAAGTAAATAAATAAAAATTTGGTGGAGTATAGGACCATCACCAATGTGAGCCATTTGAATGGGAAAAACTAAGGAGTGGTATAGGAAATTGGCTAAGCTCACCTTTATACCATCACGAAAATGATCCAGAATGAAGAGCGGGGGAATAAAAATGAGCTTATACCTACCTTGTAGTGTAAAGTATCACATAAATTACTCGGCAATGTGATCCCAAGGTTCCTTCACGGAAGCCCGTTTATAGCCCAATTTGTACATTTAGGGGAAAGCCCACCATTTCCACTTTCAAGGACCTCCTAAAATAGATATCTCCTTTGGTAGGGAGCCCCATTGTAGTATAAATACTCTCAAAAGTAATTTCAAATTTGGTTATTCCCACTTTCACATTACCTCGTTTTCAGGATGATAAAATGTTGTTTGACACCATGACAGAGTGCTCAGACAACCTTTCAATGAATGATGAAACCCATTTTTCCTCAAGCAGATTCCTAATCGCTTCATCCTTCTTCAAATCATCAAAATTTACATGCTCCAATTACACTAGAGCACCCCCCATTTTTTGCAGAGTCGAATAGATGAGAAGAAAGATGATGTGAAAAAGAGTAATAAAACGAGCCTTAATGAAAATCTGTGAACCTCCTCTACTACGTGTCAACCAACAAAAAGGTTTCCTCCATTTATGATTAAAAATCAAAATTAAAAGCTTAAAATTCCAGATCTTGGCTTCCCATGTGCGATGGGTATAGTAGTTAATAAAAACATTCCAATCATAATAAATGAAATCATCGTCGGTAGTGGAGGAAGAACTAGAGCGGGTAATATTGAAGTCTAAATAATCAATATTAGTAGTGATTGAGAAATACTTACTCAATTTAACACTTCTTAGGATATTCATCATTAAAGGCCTTTAGAAGTAATTCGGGGAAATCCCCAACCCAGGTTTGTTGTTTCTCATTAGTAACTCCAATATTAGCTAATAGATCAACCACTCTATTACCTTCCCTGTAAATGTGTTGATATTGGAGATTGTAGAATTGAGATTGGAAAACCCTGATATCCATAATAATGGTGTTAATGGTCCAGCTGGCAACACCCTTATTGTTTACACGGTTGATTAGATTTAGGTATTCACTTTAAACAATTATGTTGTTCCTGCGAAAAGTAGAAGCAAGGTCCATACCTCTTAAAATAGTCAGGGCTTTGGCTTTGTGGTTAGTGTCTTTACCAAAATACAAAGAAGAGGAAACCATCTGTTGGCCTAGTTTATACCTAATAGAGGCACCTCCACTTGAATTATGTAGGTTAGCTTTAGAAACACCATTTGTGTTGACATTAAGCCAGCCTAAAGGGGGAGGGGACCATGTAGAATAAGTCCTTAAAGCAGCCAAATTGGGGGGCTGAAGGGGGATCTGAAGTTGTCTGCAACCACTACCTATCCATTCTAGAGAGAAATTTTACATTTATGTTGTTTCCAGATACAACAATTCAAATTTTCTTAAAGGCCATCCGCCACCAAGGTGAATACCTATTGAGGATTACTGTACTATTCTTTAAAAATACGTCTATTATGTTCTTTCCATATGTTCCATAAAGTGTGAGGCAGAATACCTTTTCAAAAAAGGTTAACAATTTGATGTCGAAAGAGAGGCACCCATTGACATAGGACTTCCGAAATGGACTTAGAAAATACCAAAGAAACTCCAAAAATGTTAAATACGAGGCTCCTGATAAAAAAGTAAAAGTTACAATAAAAGATCAAGTGAGTAGAAGTTTCAAGAGCCTCAAAACAGAGAATGCACCTATTAGGGATGGAGTAACCCCACCACTTGAGATTCTCACCAGAGAGAAAGGCATCTCTGGAAGTAAGCCAAGTATAAAATCCATACTTTTGGAATAATCTATGGTAACCAAATTTGAGAAAGAGTAAGACCCCTTCAAGTGATGTGGAAAGCAAAGATAAACGACCTTGACATAAAAGGAACTAGAAGCGGAAAGTGGCTAGATCCTTGCGTCCTCCATAGAAGAAATGGGAAAATATTGCATTGAAAATAAGAGCTTCAGTTTTTCAATCAGTTGAAGATGGATACGACTCACCCCTTCCCAATCAGGAATAAACTAGTCATGGATAATATGAGGAGCGATCAATGTAGTTATAAACATAAATCCCACATATTCTAGTAAGCCTAGATCTTATTAGATCCAAGGATGGGTTAGCAGATAAGGCATTGTCTCCAATCTAGCTATCATTCTAGAAAGTAATCATCTCCACCATTCCCAATTTTCCATCTGGTGCCTGGTTGTATCAGTTTTCTAGTGCTTTTGTTGGAAGTTCCAAATAACCAAACCATTTGGGATGTCTTCAACATAGAAGTCTTCCACTTAGGAAAGATATTTTTAGATCATCATCTCCGTCCAGGAAGCCTTTCCATTAGTTACAATTTTCCAACCCAATTTTTCAAGCACAGGGGAATTCATATCAGCAATTCTGTGCACAGGCCCAACCCTCTAAGAGCAGTTAGTTTACAAACCACATTCCATGAGAGTAATTGAATTCTTTTGCATTCTTCTGACCTTGACCAAATATTTTTTTTTAATTTGTTCAATAGTTGAAGTAACAAGACATGCATTTTCACCAAAGACATAAAATATATCGAAATATTTTCTAAAGTAGCCTTAACAAGTTATAGCTTTCTAACATGACTGAGAAGGGAACCTTTCCAGCCAACAAGTTTCTCTTTTGAATCCGTCAATAACTGGGTTCCATAGGCTCTTGATTTGTCTTCCCAGGAAGAGGGGAAGACCCAAATAAGAGTATGGGAGATCCATAATAATGTAGCCAAATATGTCAACAATATTCTATTGTCTGTTGGTAAGAGTGTTGTTTTCATGCAAATGTGCAACAAGACAATTGACGATTTTTGAGCATGACAATGATACCCATATGCCAAAGTTTTAAAGTTTTGCCCTTCTGTGTCACCCCAGGTCTACCCAACCAGTCCAATGACCTCCCAATTTATTCTAACTCAATCCCCTATGTGAATTAGGAAATTCAATTCATCCCCCTAGGTGATTTTAGGAGTTCTTGAAAAATGTTATCTTTGGGCAGTGTTGGGAAGGGATACCACTGGCATTCCGAGGGCTAGCGCAACCCCCTGGAGCGGAACATAGGATCAAAATATGGACATGAGATGAATTGAAGATATAAAAAGATCATGGAATTTATTTTGGAAAGACTCGGGAAAGGTTTGGAGGAGTTGGGGTAGTATCATCGAAAACAGGGTTCACAGGCCTAAGTAGTGCATAGGGTCAAATGAGTTGTTGATCTTTGAGAAGTGATTCTAAGAGCTCTAGATGGAGTTAGGAGCCAAAAAATCATCATTCAGAAATTTAATTCAAATCCCTACAAGATGGTGAAATATTAATTTTCACAACACCTTGGCATAATAGATTGTATATCTATTTGTTCAGGATCAGTAAGGGATCCAAATCAAAAATCCAAATTTTCATGGCCTAAATGGAAGAATAAAGAGCTGATACCACCACTATTGGATTAATAAGGCCATTTTCAATCAATTTCATATAAAACATTCTCCAAAACATTCCACCAGAGACCTCAAGTTACTATCATTTGAAGTTGCCCTCAAGGAGAGTTATCGTAGTTAGCCAAATTTCAATGAGGACACATGTTAACTCCAGAATCCTGGCACAATTTTATGTCCATTTCATCCATAAAGCTAAGGTAAATTAGGGATACAAAAATTCTCCCAGCCCCAATAAACACTTTGGTCACCCATATAACCTCTCGGATCATCAGTTCAGCCTCAGGTGCTTTGTTAGGTTGTGGAGCCTATTTTTCATGTGTGAAAGTGTTGAAGACTATACACTAAGAGTATTGTACACTTTTCATGTATCCTCGCCGGGGTACGGGGTTGGGCCGGGCCCTGAGTGGGAAAAAAAAATTTTAGGCATAAATTTTTTGGCCTCGAAAAATTGCACCCGAAATATCGGGAAATGTGCTTTTCTCATATGGGCGAGTTTTTTGACCCATAGGTTTATGAGACGGGTTTTGCCCATGGTTTTGACACCCACGGTTTGTAAAACTGCTTAAGTAGTTGTCTATTTATATGGTCTTATGCATATGATAGATGTACAAGCAAATGTATTGCAGATGTGTTTTGAATTCAGGTGTGAATTATGTAGAGTTTGTTGAGCATAGCTCCAAACGGATATGGGTATTGTATTGAGAGAGCGGTAGCTTGTAATAAAATCTGAGCAAGTGATTCTTGGTGGACGTAGCCCAAATTGGGTGAACCACGTTAAATACTGTCTCTTTGTGTTGTGTTATTTTTTTTGTAATTTTATTTGAGATCTGTAATAATTTCTGCATATTAGTTTCTACTGTTGCGATTATGTGAGGGATTATTCCACATATTTTATCCCTTATTTCCTAGCATGCTTTTCGCATATCGTACCCTCAATTGCTCAAATCATGACAAGTGGCACAACCATACATGAGGTGCAAATTGATGTCCCTTATGTCCCTTTAGAAAAGGGACATGAGGGACATGAAAATGTGGCCAGCCCCAAGAATCCCTTAGGTCATCCATGTGACCCTCTGTAGTACAAAATTTCATCCCTAAGGAGCTATTGGAGCTAAATGCTCGATTGTAAGATTTCTGTGAAGTGTCACATTGGAGGTGCGTCATGCAATTTGAATTCATTTTCATCTCATTTATGCTTAAGGGACATCAGGGACACAATTTATTTTCCCATACCCTAGGTATGCCTCCTGGTTCTTCATACGATAAGCTTCCATCCCCCAAGTGCTTTTCTCTAGCTTTTTGGCCCAAACACTCCATTGTTGGATTGCCACCAAGTGTTGCTGTGAGGAACATGCCATGCTATTTGATGACCATTTCATCCCTAAATGCTTAAGGGAAATCAGGGACACAAAAATGTTCCCCACCCTTGATGAGATTTTTTGAATTGTTTTAAAGCTGATACTTGGCTTTATTTTCCCGCTTCTTCTTCTCCAAAGTTCATACCCCATGCCATTACTCTACTCATACTTGCACACAGTTCATCCATTTCTACTTTGAACCAGATCTAACATGGAAAATAAAACCTCAAATCCATTAAAAAATACATCTCTTAGAAGAAATATTTATCAAAATAGCCGAATGATTGAACAACAGAATAGAGAAATGGAGAAATTCATCAGAAAACCCCATTGCCGTGAATCAAAGATTCGAAGCATATCTTGCTAACTGTTGCATGAAACAAAGAATAGTTTACTGATTGTGTTCTTCACTCTTGAAGGACATTAAAACATTGACCTTAAAATCCTCCTTCCGTAGTACAAATCACTCACAGCAATGAAATCTCCCTCTCGGCTCAACGAAGACAAAATGTAGATTTCTCGTCAAACCGACAATCAATTTGAAGAGAAATTTCACTAGTGGAACTAGAAGAAAAAACCTACAACAAAAATGTGATTTTTTTCATGAACAAAGAAGAAAACCACACCTTCAACTTTCAAGCTCTATTAATGGTTGTTGTGTCAAGAGATGTCGCTAGGTCAAAATTTTGAAATTTTAAACTCTCACAAACCGTTGATTGGATAAGTCTAAGATTTTAGAGGGGAGATATTGGGAAAAAACCCATTTCATAAAACTTCATTCTCTAATAATCCAAACACCATAAGCCCACTTTCTAAAAATAGTAGGTCTTCTAAATAAGGGACTGATATTTCAGGAAATTCACCAATTGAAGAAACTATGAAGGAGGTGGTGAAAACATAAGAAGTATTGCAATTGAAAATTCATCAAAATGGTCATCTCGATCCAGAATTAACACTTACTAAAAAATTGTAAGTGGTATCACAAGCACCTTCTAAAAATAGATAATTGATCCAGAAGGTGAGGGTAACACAGGGAGAAAGGGGAATTTGAGTTGTAATATCCAATTGAGGCTCGCAGAAGCTGATTTTTCATACTTAATAAAAATACTAAGTCACTTTTTCTGAGAAACCATGAAGTAAAAATGGACAAGATAGAATCCGACACAACCTTTTGATTCTGAGTATGAGATAGAAGGCAGTGATGTCTCATATATAGACCTCAATGATCTAAGGGCTCGTATGACAGCCAAGAAAAGAGGGAAGATTGAGGATTAGGTATTCACAATTGGGTTGTTCATAGCTGCAAGACAACCCATGTCTATACAAAGCCTTGAGTTGGTCTTGGATTTTTCACACCACTATGAACCCAAAACACGAACAATTCAAGCCAAAAATGGTACGAAAATGATGTTCTTCAGTCCTAGAACCATCTCAATTACTTTACAAATCCCAATATCACCTAGCATGGTTGTATCTCAAAAGAAAGGGCCTTACATGATTGGGAAAATATGGATGCATATGTGTAAGGGGTTGTACTTAGATCGTGGATGAAGATAGGGAGAAATCACTCAAGGATTCCCAAGACCCTTCTGAGGTGTGAGTTTCAAGAGGGATATTCAGATGCAATCACCCCCCTCGACATGGTGATGGGAGAAGCGAACACGAGAGAATTCCAAGAGTGGATGGGCCTTTTCATTTTGATATTTATTGAAGGAAAGAAAATAATAGACTGTGGACAGATAATCAATCTTCATCTACAATTCCTTTAGGTGCCCATGATAAAGAAGTTCCATGTGACTTCTTACTTGGTCTATTTACTCGCTAGCTAAAGATCGTTCAAAGGATTATATCTCATGTAAAATATTGTTGTCAAGACGCCCACATTCAAGAAACTTCCATAGTTGGAGATGGAGGAAATCTAGAGGAAATTTTATCACATGAATGATGCATTCAGAATGTACGTGGTCTAAAGCTTGGAGGGTGATTGAGAGGCCAAGATGTTGCCACAAGCGACATCCTTAATAAAAAAATATGGCTCTTACTTCATCCAATTCTTAACCTTCTCCTACCTGCGAGTTGTCGGCTTTAACCAAGCTTCGTTAAGGTTACCAAAGTACCTTAGTGACCAAATCGTAATATTTGAGCTCTACAAGGAGATCATACAAGTAAACAACAAACTCGTGAGAAAGAAAAATAAGATGATTTCATTTCCCTCTCCCTAGGGGTATTCACATGTAATAATGTGAACGATGCATCTCATTTGGAGGTTGCTTTCACACATTTGACTTTGCATTCCTACACTTACAGGTAAAATTATGACATCTGAGATGATCCTGATTCTTTCCAAATTCTATACTTGAACCATGATCCACAAATCAAGTACTATTGGTAAAATTGCATTGTTGAATTTGAAGTACAGGAAAAGGATCGTATGAGGATGAAAGTCAATGAAATAAAGAAATTCAATTTCTCTTGGTATGAATATATTTTATAGGATGATGGGACAAAAATGTATGATCCTAAGTACGCAGCTGTCAAGGTTTCTCCATTGCCTCAAGTTAATTGGTACATTCACAAATATAGGAAAATAAAGGAATGAACTGATAAGGTGATCATGAGGATGATGGATTGGTTCCAGAGGAAGAGAACCATGATCATCCAATCAGGACGTATGCCCACAAGTCATAAACAAGCCTCTTGATAGTCATCATCAAAATATGTGGAATTTTCCTCAAGTTCAAGGCATTCTGGAGAATGTTCTAAATGAAGATCCATAGAATTGGAAACTTCTTCTCATGGAAGGTCACCAAATAGATACAAGACAAAAGAAGGATCAGCTGCAATAATGCAAGGAGAAGACCTGATTGTAGAAATGTAAGAAGGAGATATAGTGGCAGGAACATATGTAGAGGAAGAGCACACAATTCAAGACCCAATCTTCAAACCACTACAGGAGGTCTTGTAGACACCCATAATTACGTCCAAACAATTTAAATACTTAAATTGCGCTAATTATCTCCCTTCTTGCAAATTGGAGACATATCATCAAAAAGCACTCATATTCTTTCTTATCATCATTAATTAATTACAATACACTAATTAGTTAAGTCGCCTATCCAACAAACACCCTAATTAACGACCTTCCGTTAATTAATCACCCCTTCTATCTAGACTAATTAATTATTATCAATTAATTAGCTTTCCCTTTCATTTAACCAATAAATTAATATTTAATTGATTTATTCCCCTTCTAATAGCCTAAATCGTAATAATATCCCTATAAATAGCTTCTATATTCTTACATCTACCTATTAATTAATCACCTTTGATTAATTAAAACATCCCCCAACTCCCATGACTTGCTAAGTATAAATTAAACCCTTCTAAAGTAAGGTTACCTTTTATAAAGCAACCTTATCCATTCCTAATTTTTTTTACCTTTTATCCCACATGCAAAGGGATGAAGTGTTTCCTTTATCCATTGGGATATATAAGGAGCCCTCCTTGTACCTTTGTACCTACACCTAAAATTTTTGAGAAGACAAAAGCAAAGCATATAGCGAAATAGACTAAAAGCTTTCCTTTATTTTCTTGAGAGTTCACCACTTGGAGAGTTAAGCCTCTTTTCTATCCAAAAGTGCTTAGGTCATATGGGAGGTGTCAAAAGGGTCTTGTAGCCCAACTTTGATAATCCCCCATTCCTAGGTTCTTGGAATATCAAGAACAACCACTTTGATTTTTCGTGGAGCCTACATAGGTTCATCCATTTAATTTTGTTGTTAATTAAGAGAATAGAGGATTTAGACAACTAGCATGTTAAGTTTCAAAGTTTAAATATGATAAATGTTAGTGTCTAACCTTGTTTAATTCTTATCTTGATGGTGCTTTGTATTTTGCTTAATTTTGTTAATTAAGACTACTAGGTGTTAGTCTTTATTTTCATTGGCTTAGTTTAGCAAATCATGCACACATTTGGCATGCCCGGTGTGACCTAGTCCCTTGGCATTTTAGTTTAAATTTCATTGTTTTGGCTAACTTTTAATATGCACATGTAGTAATTAATGTCCATTTTCTTGGAATTTGTACTAATTTTATATGTGTAAATTCTTGTTCATAGCCATCATTTTAATGGGTTGTTGCCATTTTTAGACTAACTTGCTAAAATTTGAAGTATTATGAGCTTTCTTGTGTTTTTTTTCATATTTTGGTTGCAGGGGTGGTGCAGGCACACTACCAGGAGTGCAGGTACATTTATGGTAGCGCAGGCACCTCTCGGATGGCATAGGCACACTGTCAGAGTCTGAACCTCTATCTATTGACCTTGGCACAGGTGCACTAATCTCGGCGCACATACCCTAACCAGAGCGTAGACACATGAACCTGGGCGCAGATGCCATTTTGTACTATACCTTCACTATAATGCAAAACCTATCAGACCAACGCATACAGCCTAACCTAGGTGCACACATTGTTTTGGTGGTGCAGAAACATTTCTAGTAGTGTAGGCGTTCTGTCAGAATCTGAGACTATTTTACAAAGCAGTGACACACACAATTTTCTGGTGGCACACACGCTTTTCCGGTAGTGCACACATTTTTCTGGTAGCACAAGTGTTCTATGCAAATCTAAGTCTATTTTTATCAAAGGTAGCGCATACTTCCTTCTGGTGGCACACACACCTCTCGGGTGGCGCAGGTACACAGTAATCCAGAAACACACAAAGTAGCGCATACGTCCTTCTGGTGGTGCACACGCCTCTCGGGTGGTGCAGGTACATAGTAAGCTAGAAACACATAGAGTAGCACATACGTCCTAACCGGCATGCAAATGCCAAAATAGGGGTGTGAGTGTTTTTTTGTTTTCTTGAGATTAATGTGTTGATGTGCCAACTTTCTTGCAGGTTTTATCTAATTAAATACTCATCTTTGCAAGGTGTTTTTACTTGATTAGATAAACTTTGCATGTTTACTTATAGAAATAAGATCGCGTATGCTCTTCCCTCGCATCCCTTGGGGTGATCTTGGGAATCAGAAACGATTGTTAGGTCCTTTTGATGCTTTGAGGTTGTTAGGAATATTTAAATTGGAATTGGTTGACTTGGTGTCTTTGAATTAAAGTGTTTTTCCATTTGATATCTTCTTGGATTTTGGAAACATCACATATGCTCTTCTCTTGCATCCTTGGACGATTTGGAGAATCATAAATGATGTTTACTCTTTTGATGGAAAACTAATAAAATCATCATATAGGACCAAAACACCATGCTTGTCAAAGAAAGAAGGAATCAAAACGAAGTAAAAAAGAAAATACTAATACCATTGTTATACAGGTTGCCAAAAGGTGTTCGAGCAAACCACACCTAATTAAGCAAGATAAAAAGAAAAACATATTCAAAAAAATGTATTGCAGGTTTTGGAAAAGGGTACATCCCTATCCACTCAACTAGAACATAACCCCTTTGGCATAACGCTTTAAGATACAATAATGGGGGTGGTTCCAAGAACCCTAAAGTAGTCCATGCAAGAGGGAACCTTGTGGATGAAACGGGAAGTGCTCCGCACTACCTACTTGACTAGTGATTCCATTGTGAGTTAGTGTTACCGGTTATCTGTATGGCAACCCAAGTGATAGCACACATAGACGCACTCGTTGCCTATTGTGCTTGAAGGGGGAAAAGTAAAGTCGAGATACTCCCAAACTAATCAGTGTGAATTTTTTGGCAAATCACACTCGCTTAAGATAACTTTGTAACACCTAGGGCGAGAGAACCACCTAGGAAAATATTCTTTGACCAGGAGCCCACTTTGACCACTTCAAAATAGTGTTGAGTTGTGAGCCATCTTTTCATCATGAAAACATGTGACGCGTTACTTTCGCTTAGTTTTTACTTTCCCTAAGGTGAGGTGAAACTTTGTCGAAGTGAAGTCAGCATTTTTTCATCCCCATTTTGATCTACTTCCTTCACATTCTTTTGACACTTTGTTGATCAAAAGAAGGGTGAATACCTCTGTGTTACCAATCGATTGTTTCTTTCACTTTTTTGTCCATTTACGCTCATCCATGTTTGTGGCTGGGTAAGTTAAACGTCTAAAGTGTGCGGAGGCATATTCATATCATTGGTGGCCTTTGTTATCTTGATACCCACATCAAGATCATCATTGTAGTAAGGTGTGGTTCATCATCTTGGACTTCCTTAGAAAGGTTACCTTGTTTATATTATATCACTAGAATTTTGGTATTTACGTCTTGTTTCTTGTAAAATCGACCTAAATATTTATATTGTAAGGTTACATTGCACACATTTTAACTATTCCTAACTATACTTTGAGCTTTTAGTTCGATTCTATTATTACCTCGATTTTGAAGAGTGCTACGTGTTACCACTTGTGTGTGTTATATCAATAGCATATTGATATCAATACCTTACTTTCTCACAAATTTTGGTTAAAATATCTTCGTGATATTGTTGTGTCACTCACAAATTGTAACTCACACTTTTTAGGATATAGGTCTTAATCAAATTTGAGCTCGCTTCTAGTATATCTTGTTAGGAGGTCACATTAACTTTTTGTATTTACTTACATCTTGTTCGTTCTCTTGAACTTGGCATAAGTGAGAACATCTTGTTAGTTATCTTGTGACACTAACTACTCTTTGAGGAATAGTCTAGGAAGTATTTCATTTCATCGGATTAGATACCAAATATTTTTGTCACTGGTGATTTATCACTCTATCATGTTGGTATTCTCACATTGTTACTCATTCATATTCTTGCATTTCACTTAGTGGTGAATACAAACTTGTTAAACACATTTACAACTTACCTTAGTGAAACTGCTACAAATCATGGCTCCCAAAACATGATTAGGACTCAAGAGACAAAAATACGAGGAACAACAAGTGCAAGCTTGGGAAGCCTCAAACAGAAAATGGTCAAACCCTTTCAGTGGACATGATCTAGGGCCTCTGTTTTCTGTGGAGAAAGAGATAAAAGATATGATCGATCATAGTGGTGATGAATTGGAATCCCCACACGTAGAGTTCGACTTTGACCTTACTTTATTAGATGAGTTTCTTTTCATAAATAAGGATAGCATGCTAGCACGGGTCATAGAATTAGGGGCCAAAATGCCCATTGAAAATGAAACAATCCCACCTGTGAATAATGCTAATGAGGAAGAACAACCCCTTATCAACATGGAGGATATTTTGACACATGGACATGCTTCTACCTCCAATGTAGGAAATGATAAAGTAGTGGGACATAGAATACCCTTTATCAAAGTTCCACGTAAAAATAGGTCAGGACATGATAATTTTGAAGAACCTCCACAATACAAGGAAGAGGAGGAATCTTTAGATGAAGAAACCACCATTCAATAACAAATTAGTACTGTAAGCTGAAAATTAGCTTTGCTAACCTCTCATGTACAAAAGGAAGCAAGCAAAAACATTCAAAAAGCTAAGGCCTAGGGTCAAGATCAGTGAACTCCATAGAGAGAATAAAGGAGAAGATGATATTGGGTATCATCAAGTATATATTCCCACTTCTCTCACTAAAGAACAATTTCTCACACAAGAAGGTATAGTCTATGAAAGCAACACCTCGCAAGCCTTCAAGAGAGAAATATGGGGAGCATTAGAAATTATCAATATGAAGAACTATGTCCCTATCCTTTTGATAAGACTATGACCCTTCAACCTTTTCCTAAGAAATTTGACATGCCAAAATTCAACAAATATAAAGGGAAAGGAGATCCACGGGGATCATGTCAAAGATTACCATATGGCATGTCAAGAGGTGTCATATAGTGATAATTACCTCATAAGACTTTTTTCCCAAGAGTCTAGGAGGTCAAGGCCCCGGGGAAAATTTTAGTGGTGAATATTCGTAATATGGCGAATATTCCATTTTTGAAAATTTTGAAAAGGCAAATTTTTTGGCGTGAGTCAGTGACCTGTTCGCCTAAAAATTACACTTTAATTTTTTTTAGGGGTCAGCTTCGCCTACCCTTGAAAAAATATCCCCTATATAAACCTATATTATTCGCCAGGTAGAACACTTCTACTTCAATTTTTTCAAACAATATGATATATCCTGTATTATAGATGCGCGACAAAGGGGTAAGAAATTGACGCGCAACAAGGAGGGTTTACAGATGTGCGACAATGGGGTTATTTGTTGACATGTGACACTGACAGATAGTTGACGTGTGACAAGGAGGTACTATAGATATTGACGCATATTAGACACATGACAAAGAGTTTGTTGACGAGCGACATGGAAATTTTTTCGATGCGTAAGCAGAGGGAAGAGGTTGCAGACGCACGACAGGATATTTGCTACCGCGCGTCAAATAACCCTCATTGACCCATGTCAACAGAACTCATTGATGCGCATCAACAACCTCATTGACGCACGTCAAAGAGGTCTATTGACGTGGGGTCAATGAGGGTTATTTTTTGATGCGCGACCCTGATGGATAGTTGACCGCGTGACAAGGAGGTACAATAGATATTGATGCATAGCAGACGCACAGACAAAGAGTTTGTTGACGCGTGACAACAGAGATTTTTTTTTATGAGAAAGCAGAGGTCGGAGACTACAGATGCGTGATAGAAAAATCTCCCATCGTGTGTCTACAGCCTTCTGTCGCACACACTTGACATATCAAGGTGAAATTTTTTCATACAACCCCCAAAAAATTTTCCTTCCCCGCGAAACTGGTTCTGGGGATATTCGCCAGGTATTCTCCACCTCTGATTTCCAAGAGGTCTCTTAAAATGAACCCTGGTCAAGCCTTAGAGTGGTTTACACGTTTACCTCGGGGATCAATTTTCACTTGGCCAGAATTGGCAGAATGGTTTGTGCATCACTTCTCATACAATATAGAGAGTGATGTCACCATGGAAGATTTATGTGGCACTAAAAAATGCCCTAATGAGACTTTCGTCAGCTTCCTACAATGGTGGAGAGGGAGAGCTAGCCGCTTCCCTTGAAAAACAGTTGGTAATTATTTTTGTCCCCAACCTAAACCCAAACATAGCCTTCCACCTCCAAATGCATTGTGTTCACACTTTTGAGGAGGTCATTGAAAAAGGGGTTCAAATAGAGAAAGCTCTCATTGCTAAAGGAACTCTCAAGTCCCTTGTCTAGGGATAATCAAAATGTTAAACCCACAGAGAAACCAAAGATATTTAACAAAAACAAAAATGTGGTAGGAGACGAGATCACTGATTCCAAATGTTTACAAGTGGTTCAAAACTAGTCAACCTTTTAAACTGACCAAAAGACCCATTCAACCACCACCCAAGTGGAGAATGTTCACCCCCCTTAATGAACCCTTGTTGGTTATATTAAAAACAGTTGGATGTAGCTCACATGGTGACATATCCTATGACACAACCATTTGATGATAATGCTCCAAAATTGTCATGGTACAAGGAGCATGAATATTGTGAAATTTATCGTGTCAAAGGACATAAGACAAACAAATGTCGACGACTTCATCATTATATCTAGGATCTCATCGACAATGGGGAGATAGAGGTGGACAACCTTGAGAAAACCTAGACACCCAACGAAAAGATGGGGATATATAAAGAGCCATTCCCCAAAAATGATAAATCAGAAAAGTCCAATCCGGATTGGGGAGATTCATCCCAAGGTTATAAAGCAGTGAATTACTTATACACCGAGAAAGACTACAATCATTAAAATTCACTTATTAGATGTATTCACTCTCCTACTGACCATGTCAACACCATATGAATCCAGGGAAAGGATTGTGCCGTAGTAACAAGGTGTGCCCACCTTGTGATTCCTGAATCTTCTCCATCAACCCCACAAACTGGTAAATACAACCTCTTAGAGCGACTTGAGAAGACGTCTACTAAGATTTCGATCTTAAATCTTCTAAATATATCCAATGTACATAAATACATTCTATATCGGACTCTTCAAGGGTCAAGAGTGCCATTAGAGGTAGATCCTACACATCTTCAAGCCATAGTTGCAAACATCGTACCAAATGAACACATTTCCTTCAATCATAGGGAGATTCCTACTGAAAATCCAACTCATAATCTTCCTTTGTACATTGAGGTAGTTGTTACCCATAGGAAGATCAAACGAGTGCTTGTGGACAACAGATCGGGGTTGAACATATGCACGTTAAAGCTAGTTAAGAAGCTAGGAAATACTGAAGCAGATCTTGAGTCAAATATCATCATTATCACCGCTTACGACAACGCAAAAATGGAGTCAACAGGCACAATCACGTTGCCCATGGAGGTGGGTCCCACTTTCCATCAAAAAAAGTTTCATGTTCTGGACTTGGAACTTTTGTATAATATGCTTCTAGGCCGACCATGGATTTACACCATGCAGGTCGTGCCATCAACATTCCATCAGTGCATTAAATTGAAGCATGAAGGGCACACCATTACAATATAAGGAGATTCAGAGCCCTTCGCTCATTGCAGAGCTATCAATATTTTTGCATGTAAGGGCACATATGCGTGTCCCTCCACCGATATAGCTTATCCCTCTCCAATATGAAGCCATAAAATCATGAGTTAGATTCAGATTCTCTTCGTTCTTGCACCCATGGTGTGTCTACATCAACCTCTCCTTTTGATTCATGGGAGATGAAAATCCTTGAATATGGTTGCAGAGAATATAATGTGCAGCAAGCCCTCTTGGTTTCAGACCTCTCATTGTCACCCAAGACTAGAGGTCGACCCAACTATCACTTCAGAAGACCTAGAAATGAACACACTATTAGGTCATTCTTACCTGGAGGCTTGCTGGCTGAAGAAAAATTATTGGATCCACCTACAACCTGGGTCCCCAAGGATACTCAGCCAACCTGTTATCAAACCCATGAATATGAGAAATCCAATAAAATGATGTACTCCATGGGCTACAAGGGCCTAGGATGTGGAAGAAATGAACAAAGATAGAGAGAACCAGTGCCTCTTCTGTATTTTTAAAACAAAAAGATACAACATTGGAATTCTCCCTTATGGGGCACACCCCAATGATCAAGATGCTAATTATTCTAAATGTGAGGATAGCTCTGACTATCTAGACAAACGATACAGATTCCCATTGTAGCCAATATGAGGATCTTGCCTCCACAAACCTATTCATGAATAACGTTTTCCTAACCATAACCCCTATAGAACATACTCTTGATCTTGTTTACCCTTCCCTTGTTGAATGGGACCAATAATGTCATATGTCACTATATTTATTTGAGAATGATGAAGCTATCACAGAGTTCATGGGAATAAGGGATACAATTCCCATTGGAGACCAAAAAAAGGGTTTCTTTATTGACATAGATACGTGCACCTAATTTGGCGAGGAGGCTGATGCTTCGTGGTCAGCAAAAATTAAAGAAAGAGCGAGGGAAAATGTTCCAATGTAAAGCCTTGGAAAAAATCAAAGTCCAATTCACACAGTGAAAACCTCTTTGAGGCACTAGCTGACAAACAAATAAAAAAATCAAAGGATGAGCAAAGTGACCATACCAAGATGAAAATCTCATGGAGACATCCTTGGATGAAGATATCAACCTCCCTCCTGATCCTACGCGTATGGAGGACTTATCAAAATTACTAGTCGAAGAAACCATTGATGTGAATATTGGTACAGAAGAAGATCATAAAATAGTAAAATTATGAGCATCACTCTCGGCTAGAGAACAAAAGACATTCACTATGCTGCTACGAGAGTTTATAGATGTATTCGCATAGTCCTACAAAGACATGCTAGGCCTAGATCCAACTTTGGTCGTGCATAACCTGGTTGTGCATGTAGATGTTAAGCCTATCAAACAAAAGCTTAGAAAGATGCACCCAAGGATGGCTCTACTGGTTAAAGAGGAACTAGAAAAATTGCTTGCAGTAGGATTCATTCGGCCTATTGATTACTCTAAATGGATATCCAAGATCGTCCCTGTCTAGAAAAAACCTGTTGGTATCAGAATTTGCATGGATTTTAGAGACATTAATAAATCTTGCCCTAAGGATGATTTTCCACTTCCAAACATTGATATGATTGTGGATTCAATAGCAGGATACGAGATGCTATCTCTCATGGATGGTTTTTCAGGGTATAACCAAATCAAGATTGTTGATGAAGATCAACAAAAAATGGATTTTAGGACTCCTTGGGGTACCTTCTATTACTAAGTACTGCCATTCAGCCTTAAAAATGCATGAGCAACTTATTAGAGGGAAATGACGGTAATTTTCCATGATATGATCCATGATATCATGGAAGACTATGTTGATGACATCCTAGGAAAATATAAGACAAGAGAGGATCACCCTGTTATTTTGCTGTGTATCTTTGAGAGGCTACGGGAGTACTAGGTCAGGCTAAACCTAAAGAAATGTGTATTCGGAGTGCTATCAGGAAAACTGTTGGGCTTCATTGTATCAAGAAGAGGAATTGAGGTAGACCATGCTAAAGTGACTGCTATTACTGAGATGCCTACTCCTAAGAAAATTAAGCAACTGCGCAGCTTACATGGGAAAATCCAGGCTATTCGCCTCTTCATCTCCCAACTTGCAGATAAGTGTCATTTGTTCACCCACCTGCTTAAAAAGGATGTCACCTTTATTTGGGGACTAGAGTAGCAACAGGCCTTTGCTTTGGTTAAACAATACTTGGTAAATTTTCCTATCCTCATGCCTCCAACTCCTGGAGAGCCACTCTTGCTTTATATCTCTGCTACATAATTTTCTATTGGTGCACTACTTGCCTAATACAACCTTAGTCATAAATAAAAATTGGTGTACTATCTCAGTCGCACTCTCATCGCTTATGAGCTCAATTACCCCCAAATTGAAAAATCTTGTTTGGATGTAATTTTTACCTTCCAAAAGCTTCACCATTATCTATTAAATACCAAAACCAAGCTTATATCCAAAGTTGACCCACTCAAGTACTTTCTATCTAAACCCGCCCTCACCAGTAGAATGGCTAATTGGATCATTCTACTAAGTGAATTTGATATAGAATTTCCTGTGGTATGAGCCCATCTTTACCTATCTCAAGGACAACACGTTCCCTCCCAACATTTCTCGTTCTGAGAAACAAATCCTAATTCACCAAATAGCCCATTACACCCTTTTAGGAGGCACACTTTATCATTGTGGCTACGATGGGAATTTGTTACATTGTCTTGATATGACGGAGTCGATCTAAGTGATCAAAGAAGTACATGAAGGGGTGTGTGGAGCACATACTAATGGAATGGTTTTGGCCAAGAAATTTTTAAGAGTAGGTTAATATTGGCCTACCATGGAAATCGATTGTTGCAATTATGTCAGGAAGTGTGTAATTTGTTAGAAGTATAGAAATTTCATCCATGCTCCATTGCAACCATTGCAACCTATCACCACCCCATGGCAGTTTTCTAAATGGGGACTTGATTTGATAAGGAAACTAACCCCCACTTCATCTGATGGCCATACCCACATCATCATGGCTACTGAATACTTTACAAAGTGGGTGGAGGCCGTTCCTCTAACCTATTTAACAGGAGCTCAAATTTCCAAATTTATTATGAATCATATCATTTGCCAGTATGGCATTCCTACAGCCATTGTTGTTGATAATGGAAATTCATTTAAGAATAAAATAATGAAATGTCTTTGTCAACAGTTCCACATCCAGTTAAAATGATCTACACTATATTACCCCCAAGGTAATGGATAGGCTGGAGCCACAAACAAGACTTTGGTGTGAATAATGGAGAAAATGGTCAGTAAAACAGGTCGTAACTGGCACTTGCAAATCCACCCAACTCTTTGGGCTTACAGGACCTCCATTCACACTCTTATGGGTGTAATGCCATATTCTTTGGTATTTGGGACAGAATCTATCATCCCACTAGAAATTGAACTTCCTTCCCTAAGAATCTCTCTTAGGGAATATCTGGATAAAGATGAAAATTACTAGGTGGCTAGACTGGCTGAATTCGAGCTCCTAGATGATAAATGCATTTACACCCTTAATCACCTCAAAGTGTATCAGAAAAGAGTCTCTAGAAACTACAACAAGAGAATCATACCTCATCATTTCGAGGTTGGTGATTTGGTCATGAAGGAGAATTAGTTCAATACGAGGGCAGAACGAGAAAAGAAAGGAAAGTTTGAACCACTTTGGTTAGGACCTTATGTTATAGTAGATAAGTACGGCGTAGGGGCATACAAAATTTCTCATCCCAATGGTGTTGAGCTTTGTGAGCCCATAAATGCCATGCACCTTAAGCGGTTCTATGATTAAGCATGACGCACAATCAGAAAAGCAAAAAAAAAAAAAAACATGGTAAAAACATCAAAAACACAAAAAAATCAAAAAGAGAAAAAGAAAAAGAGAAATCATGTCGTCCACAAGTGAAAACCACGCAATTTTGGCACTGTGGATAGGTCCTTGGGTGAAAACCAGTTTCCGACACCTTGGGAGGATTCGTTGTTCACAAGCATCTTGCATCTAGAGGGTACTTCTACTTAGCCTAGCACTAGTTCTACCTTCGAGATTCCCTATGGGCCCAATCTTGTCAAGCCTTGATCCAGATTTGTCTCCTTTTATTCTTCTGTGAGGGGCATGGTCTTTCGCTATTCGCCATCTTACGCTAGGGGAAATTCAATGACTTCACCTTCTTGTTCATAAACGTGTGGCCTCTGCCCTTGTATATTCCCCATCTAACACTGGGGGCATCCACGCTTTCTTGGTTACCTGTGCATAGCTCTAGAAAACCATTGGAAAAAAACACAAAAACAATAGAAAATTGTTTCAAAAACAACACAAAAATAATACAAAATTGGTCCACAAAACAAAACAAAAACAATAGAAAATTGTTTAAAAAACAATACAAAATTGTTGCACAAAACAACACAAAAACAATACAAAATTGTTTCAAAAAAAACACAAAAACAATACAAAATTGTTCCACAAAACAACACAAAAACAATAAAAAAATTGTTTCACAAAAAAACACAAAAACAATAGAAAATCGTTTCACATAAACAGAAAAACAATAGAAAATTGTTGCATGAAAACAAATCTTACAAAAACATTTACTTGCATTGTCTTGTTTCTTGCTTTGCTTGTTTTCTTGTATAGTTGCTTCATGTTTGTGCATTTAGGTTGTTTGTTTCTTGAGCATACTTTGTTAGAATTCATCTTTTCTTTCTTAGATTATATTTATTCTTGTTTGTGCATATTGAAGTGTGTTTTTACATGCTAGTGAGTCATGATACATTGTTATGTATTGGTTCATTGTGTTCTTTTGTTAGCATTTGATTATGTGTGCTGGTTACATGTGCATCGTTTTGTTATCACATCATCATATTTCCATCAATATCATCACATCTAACATCATCTATACATCATATATCAAGAAAAAGCTAAGTATACATCATATATGAATGCTAAGCTAATCATCACATATCGTATCATCAAATGGGGGCAAGAGGGATCAAAAATATAAAAATCTATCCCCCCCACACTCATATCATCATATCATCATGTCATCATGTCCACTAAGTATGGTACATCACATCAACAAAATACATTTGATATATTCTACAAGATCAATCATCTAGAAATCATGACACGTGTGATACATCAACAAGATCATGATACATATATATGTCAAATCAAATTAGGATACATCATCACTACATCCATCTATCCATGAGAAATAACAAACAAATGTCCATCTCATAAACATATATGTCATGTCAACAATGTCCATATAATACATGTGTGATATATCTGTATAGAAAAAATGGATATACATAACTGAAGTACATCAAAAAAGGGGATATACATCGCGGCAGTACATAAAAAATGCCTTCATTTGAGGCATACAAATAGATGATACATCGAATCATTGAATACAAAATCCTTCAACAGAGGCATGTGTCAAAACTACTGTATAAATACAAAATGATATACATCGAGCACAATCTGCTCATAGCCTTCATCAAGAGGTGTGTATGGAAATACAAAGCATCAAGGTTGACTCGAGCCCTCTGATGGAGTAGCCAGCCTGTCTTGTGGTGGTCGCATGGCATGGGAATTGGTGGCTCTCCCTGGACGTGGCTGCTCCACTGAGGCCTGAGGCCTCTTAGATCTAGTGCCCCTGCTTGACTGCTGGCTATATCAAGGTACTCACCGCTCAACCGGAACTACCTTAAAGCATAAGGACCTATAATATCAGGCTTTTCCCTCTGTTATAGCTATATATCTGTGTGTCTGAGAAGACACTGCTATGCCATATATGCATAAGAAGGATGATATATCCACTGAGGCTTGAGCTACTTCAATCTGGCCCACTACGCACTCATCACTTAGTCTATCTCACTCAAGTATGACGGGTTGGAGCTAGGCCTATGTCTGTTGGTATAGATCTGTCACTTGGGTCATCTGCGTAGCCATCTGACCTATCTACTGAAAGTGCACCGTGCTATCATCTCCCTAACTTGCCTGGGCCCGCGCCTGATCCCGCTCAAATTTCAATGCTACAATCTGAGCTCAGGCTTGGTCTCTCTCTGCCGTGACCAGGTCTCGCTCTTCCAAAGATAACTGTAACTACTGTTGTAACACAACTATCTATGCTATAGGCTAAGCCACTGAGACCTGTCCCTATACTACTCTAGAGGATTTCCCTTGCTCTAAAACTCGAGGCCTAGAAGGCTATGCAGGTTCCTATCCTAGACCCTGTGGCCTCAGTCCCTGTACCTGTGGGGCACCCTACTCATCATGAGGTAGTCCATCAAAAGGATCCTCTGGATTGTGACCTGCTGCACCCTCTCTTTTCTCCACACTGTGCCATATATCTCTAGGTGGTCGGATTCTTACTACCCATGCCTCCTCTGGGATAGTGAGATGCTGGGGTAAGAAAGTGGCGTACCAAATCCAATAATCCGTTGTAGTACCTGGATCCCTGATCTGTCGTGTTGGGTCCCATGCCTATGGGACCACCTGAAAGAAACTCACCCTAGCTCGGGTCACCTGTATGTAAGGCCCCATAGTCTACCTCTATGAATCTTGGCGGGCATACCATATGTCAGGATGCGGAACCCCCTGTACTACACCAAGCTGTCGCTAACACTTGTCAACTATGTATCGCTCTATGATGTAGCTGCGACTGCCAAGGATAAAGTACTCTACTGAGCACACACTAAGCTCTACGACATCCTCTAGCCACTGAATGTGCTTGTAGGGTCTCCATATAATGTCTCTCTCCGGTAACTCGTCAAACTCTCACCGGTACCTATATAGGCTGCCTAGGTGGCCTCGTACATAACCACCTACTAATACCCACGCCATGTAAGATGGCTCCTCTGGGTCTCGAACATGCAAAGTTCCCATGGGGTGCCCGATAGCAATGTGGTCCCATGACCAAATATATAGTAATGAAGTTGGCCCCACTGTCTTCTGACAGTGGTAAGTAATTAGATGTAAATCCTAGTATAAGTGCGCCAATATGCACTGCCCCCAGCAATAACTCTCACCGCTAAAAATTCCATGTAATAATGGTAGTAGCCCTCTCAGGAAAGATGTCCCCATCTTATCAGTGAGAAAAAACCCATTGATAAGTGACATGATATATAGGGGCCCTCGATGCAGTGTCAGGTCAGAGATACAATCATGCAATGTGACAATCATACCATCATGTGATATGTTGTCTCTATAAAAAAGTTCACTACAGGATACTTTAATCTACCCTATATCCAAGGTGTACTCAATTAAAGAACCCATGATCAACACGCAGAGAATCCACCATACATCCTCTAGGGTCATAGTCATCTCCTGAGTAGGTAGTCTAAAACACTGAATCTTGTTGTGCCATCACTCAGCCAGTGCAGTCAGTAATCCATGGCCCAAAATGATGGATGGAATACGAGCTATAGGGCATAGCCCCACCACGTCTAAAAGTATGGCCATATCTTGCCATTCTCGATGAAACATGCTCCCCTCTAACTCAACAATCTGGGAATGACGCTCGTAGGTTTGAAGCACTGGCAATCGCCTTTGTAAAATATGACCACATGTCAGTTACTAACATTTCTTCTAAAAAACTCTATCTATCCTTTTTCTTCTAGGGTTAAACCAAAAATCCTAAATTTTCTTCTAAAATTCCATCTTTTTGGCATTTTCTGCTCTATCCTCTGTCGGCCTAGTGTTCCTGAGTGCCCTTTTGGGTGTGTGCGCCACTCTTTCAACACCTGTGCATCATTTTGGGTGTGTGCGCCACTCTTTTAGCGCCTGCGTGCCCTTTCGGGCATGTGCGCAACTATTTCGGTGCTTGCACCACCATCCAAGTGCATGCGCATGTGCACCTGCATAACCCTTGTGTGCCTGTGCTATGGTGAATTATGTGCATAGATGTGCACGTGTGTGGCATGTGCGTGTATGCACAGGTGTGAGGTGTGTGTGCCTGCACTTACACACATACACTTTAGGGCACCTGTGCCCCCAAATTGACACATGTGCCTACGTGCATGCGCGCCGATGTGACCTCTAACACTAATTACTAATTTTAGGGCATTAATTACAAAATGTGACAAGCAAATGTTGAGTACTCACAAAGGCACCTTCATCAGCGTGTCATTGGTACCCTTAGACTGTGTCTGCCTGCCTCAATCAATCCCATGTGATCACCATTATCCTTGTTGTTGTCAGAGCCTCACGGTAAAATCTCAATAGTGGTCAGTAAAAGTGAATTGATTGCGGTGATTTACCCCCCCGAGTGGGGTATATCAACCTATTTTTCACCACCGTGAATGCCTGGAAGGCTCGTTTTGACTGCCATTTTCTCCTATGTTCACCGTTGAATAATTATTTTTATTAAATATTTATTATTCTTTTATTTTCACCACGTTGGGGCTTTTTTTTGTCGTCTAATCCCCCTTTCTTTTCCCAAGGACAATTTTTTATTGTTCCTAGGTGATTTTTCTTCTTATCTACGCTCTTGTAATATAATTATTTTCAACATAATTATTTTATTAATTTTTCCACTAAACAAGGACATTATTTTTCACTTGTTTCTTCTTTCTTCCACATGGGGCATATTGTTTTGTGCCTAGGCCCTTCATTCTCTTTCTTCTATTTTCTTCTGCTATTCACCACATTTCGGAAAATAAAAAAAATCCAAAAAAAAAAGGACATTTTTTTTCACAAAATCCAAAAAAGTAAAAAAAAATGTACAAAAATAGGTAATGTACTTATTGCGGATGAAACTTGTGTCTTGCGCATGGTATCCTCTCCATATCCTACTGATTTGTTTCACATCTTCCTTGATTAATATGACTTGTGGATCACCGGATTCACAACCATTCACAAAGCTAGCTGCTTGCTTCGTCTATACTCTGGGGCATGTCTTGTTGCCTGGTGTTGTTTCATTGCGCACAACGCTTTCTACTTGGACCTCGTGTCCATCATCATTTCCCCTTGCATTTATCCTTGCTTGGGGCATCATTTTTAACCCTTGTTGTCAATCAGGACCATGTGGATCTCTTTAGCTTGATAACAAAACATTTGTATAACTGTCTCAACCATTATTGGATTGGATATGTGCGCTCGTACTTGTTTTCCCTTTTTAATGAAATTTTTTCCTTCTTGTATTACATTACATTTTGTATGTTGCATAGGGTTGGTGTTTTCAGCAATGGACAAATGTTCGTAGTATGGTTTTTCATGTCATTCTACTTTTTTCGTATGCTTATATTTTTAAAAGGACCAATGATGTAGATCTCTTGGCAATATGATGATACTGAAATTGTTCCAATACAAAGGCTAGAGGCTAAGCTCTTCTCTCCACTTCTCTAGAACTCTTCTGCATCACTTCCCTCTCACCCATAATCTTCTGTCTCCCCGGGGCATTCTGGCTCTGCCCATTCTTCTATCTATTTATCATCTTTTTGGATTGTCAATCATCTTCCTTCATCACCCTATCGACACTCGAGGAGGCATCTCCCCCTCCTACTAATTTTTCTTCTATCCCTTTAACATTCCACCCATCTACTATCTTTGAAGTGGCGTCACTTACACCACCCCAAAGAGGGGAAAATGTAGACACCCATAATTACGTCCGAGCAATTTAAATACTTAAATTGCACTAATTATCTCCCTTCTTGCAAATTGGTGACATATCGTCAAAAATCACTCATATTCTTTCTTATCATCGTTAATTAATTATAATACGCTAATTAGTTAAGTATCCTATCCAAAAAACACCATAATTAACGACCTTCCGTTAATTAATCACCCCTTCTATTGAGACTAATTAATTATTATCAATTAATTAGCTTTCCCTTTCTTTAACCAATAAATAAATATTTAATTGATTTATTCCCCTTCTAATAGCCTAAATCATACTAATATTCCTCTAAATAGCTTCTATAAGCTTACATCTACCTATTAATTAATCACCTTTGATTAATTAAAACACCCCCCAACTCCCATGACTTGCTGAGTATAAATTAAACCCTTCTAAAGTAAGGTTACCTTTTATAAAGCAACCTTATCCATTCCTAATCTTGTTTTACCTTTTATCCCACATGCAAAGGGATGAAGTGTTTCCTTTATCCATTGGGCTATATAAGAAGCCCTCCTTCTACCTTTATACCTACACCTAAACTTCTTAAGAAGACAAAAGCAAAGCATATAGCGAAATAGACTAAAAGCTTTCCTTTGTTTTCTTGAGATTTCACCACTTGGAGAGTTAAGCCTCTTTTCTAGCCAAAAGTGCTTAGGTCATATAGGAGGTGTCAAAAGGGTCTTGTAGCCCAACTTTAATAAGCCCCCATTCTTAAGTTCTTGGAATATCAAGAACAACCACTTTGATTTGCCATGGAGCCTACATAGGTTCATCCATTTAATTTTTTTGTTAATTAAGAGAATAGAGGATTTAGACAACTAGTATGTTAAGTTTCAAAGTTTTAATATGATAAATGTTAGTGTCTAACCTTATTTAATTCTTATCTTGATGGTGCATTGTATTTTTCTTAATTTTGTTAATTAAGACTACTAGGTGTTAGTCTTTATTTTCATTGGTTTAGTTTATAAAATCATGCACACAGGTCTCACCTATTTTTGACACTAATGCCTCTCTCACGAAAGATATTCCCCCTCTTCTAGAGTAGGGAGTAGTTGATGTACCTGTCATAGAGCCTGAGTCTGATGAAATGTTCCCATGGATGCATGAAACAATAACACCTGACACTTGCAATGTTCAACAAGTGACAACTCCTTATTTATTAGAAATTGCCTCATTGGTTAAGAGAAAGAAGAGGAATTTCACACACGGCCTCAGGGTTCTACACCATAGAAATAGGTAATCAATACATTGAAGTAGCCCAGCCAAAGGTGATCAAGACAGTGGACGAGATGACACCGATCGATTACAAGATGAACACAATTCAACTAGGGTTGGCTACTCATGAAGGGGAATTGCACGTATATCAGAAGTCTTCCACTCGCATGGTGGCAAGGAATAAATAATATAATAATAAGATTGATGAGCTAAAAGAATAGGTGAAAACTCTTTCATCCTATGTGCAACAACTAGTTGATCTAAATGGCATGACAATTCCCATCAAAGAAGTTGCACCCATTAGTAGCTTCAATCTAGAATTTATCAAGATGATGCATGAGTTCATGATGTAAGGGAAAGATAATAACAAATGTATCAATTTAATATCCGAAAATACAAATTCAATTCTCTAAGAGGTATTCAAACTCTTCACCTATATGTGTGTAACTACAAATAGGACATGGACATGTAAAGAAAATTTGGAGAAAGAAAGAAATCAATGGGATCATCAGGGTCAAGTGGTGAGTGAAATGATCAACACTCATTCTCAAGAGTTAATTAACATGAATGTTTTTTACACCCCTTTCGAAAAATTTTCGCACGTATGGGCAAGGGCCATAACAATCATATTTGAAGCAATTAATTGGGCCATCACTAAACTAGAGGAAAAATAAGAACAAGCATACAAGTTGTAAGATAGTATCAATCACTAAATTCAGAAACTTGGAATGCCTTCAATGGGAGAAGACACAACTTCCAATGAGTTGATTGGGAAATTTGAGAAATATGTAAAGAAAGAAGAAAGCAATCCATTATCGGTCACTAAGGATACCCTGGATTTCATCAAAGAAATTCAGGTTGTCATTGCACTCATTGCAAAGAAACATTCATCTTGGTTTGGAAAGTGTAAAGACAACAACCATGTGTCTGATGGGTGGATAGCGACTTTAAGTTTTGTAGACATTCCTCATGACAATAAAGTGGATTCTGCAGTGGCTTGTCTCAGTAAGTAATTGGGATGAAAATATATCTTCTCAACAATGGAATATGGATACCAGTCATGAAGTGAGATCAAATCCACTCGAGTGGTTTGTTCTTCAACATAAATATTCCATTCTTCTCTTTCTTCCATCTCTCTCTCTCTCTCTCTCTTTCTCTCTCTCTCTCTCTCTTCTCTTACCTCCCAATGTTCTCTTTCTTCAATGTTCTAATTCCATGTTGGGGTTTGCACTTTTTAATATGTATTTAAGTGAATTTAGAAACATAATGTAGCATATATGTCACCTTTTTTTTATAAAAGAGACTTAAATATTTAACTGGAATATGAACAGTCTAAAGTCAAAATATGGTATTTGAAAAGTCACCAGGAAGATGAAGAGTTGCCTTCTCTTCTGTAAATTGTAGCAAGCTCCTCATTCGAGGCTCTTCTTAGATCTTCTTAGACTTCTAAGCTATTTTTGTGAATTCATGAGAGAGATATCCTTGTGAAGAGAAAAAAGAGATAAAAAAATTTCTTCCATTTTTCCTATTCACAAATATCTTCCATTCTTATACTAGTTACAATTTCTGCTTGAGCATAAATACAAGAAGAATGAGTTTCTAGAAATTTTTGACTAAGGGGTTTATTAATACTTTATGCTCATTAAATTCTAATTGGTCTTGTTGTTGTTTGCAAATTATTTCTTCCTAATTTTAGTGCATGTGATGAAGCTTTTAACTAGTGTATGCAAGAATCTGAGTTTCTAATTGCAGTATTATTTCCTCTTAACTAACATTCTCACTCTCTTTCCTACTCTCCTATAAAATTCTTCCCTTACAGATATCTGCAAGATTTTTCTGTAGGGTCAGTGGAGTGCCCCTGTTGGATCCCTAGCTGACAGGACACCAGGAAAATCCACCTTTTTACTTGTGCATTCCTATATAGAAACTACACCGATTAAGTAGAGGGACTTATATTCCTAGAGAATTGGAAAGAAACCCACAAATTTTTCCCCCGATAAATTTTATCACCAATAGTTTTTTTGTGCCCACCATGGGGCAAATTTAGCAGCATCTACACCCAAAAAACAACCTTGAAAAATACAAAAAAAAATGAAAAAGAAAAATTCTAGAATTTGAATAACAATTTGAGCCTTATTTCTTCAAACCATGGATATTCTTGGAAATCCTCCTATTGAAAGACCTGAATTAATCTTCCACATTTAAGAGGATATTGCATCGGATTTACGAGAGGCTATTTGGCATAACAAGAAAACTGTCAACCACTAATTCATCGCCATAATAATACTTGACCTCAAAGAAGAACGTGCTATTGAATTATAAAGACGAAGACAAATTTAAGCACAACAAAGAAGAGCATAAATATCAAAGATGGCGGATAGAAGATACACCAGGCAATAGAGACAAGAAGAATAAAATGATCCCATTTTTGAAGAGCTTCAAATGAGATAAGAGCTACTTAGAATTCAGAGGTCTCCCCTTCGTCACACAACTTGCCACATTGGGATTCCAAGCATTTTCAATCCATTAGACGTTAATTTTGCATACATCAACAAGAACCTTGAAACTTTCACTGATGTAGAGATCGAAGAAGAAGCTAGAGAAAGAGAAGTAAGAAATGAAGTGGAAATAAGAGATCAAATTTAAGAGATTGAAAGAGCTCAATCTGAACTAGACGCAAGAGCATCAGCTGAAGCCAAAACATTAGAGAGGTTGGAATCTAGAATCTGAAATGGAATGGTGGATCGTGATTGTGAAGAACGTAGGTCAAATTTACCATGGGGTGGAAACACTGGCCCACTTTCTCTTACAAAACCACTCCACGACCTACCAAAAGTCTCAAGAAAAAAATTCCCACAATTTAGTGGGGATGGTTCTCAACTCCCTGACAAACATGAAGCAATAGTCAACACTGCTTACGGTGTGTTGGGTGTGGTACATAAAGATGTATCAGTCAGGATCTTTGTGGAATTACTTCAAGAAAAATATCCTGAATGGTTCTACATGTTGCCCCCAAAGTCTGTCGTATGTTAGGAAGATATAATAAGCGTGTTCAAGCATATGTTTAAATCTACGGAAGATTGTCAAGACCTCTTGGTCCAGTTGGTACAAATGAAGAAATATGCTTCCAAATCAATGTGAGAATTCATCACCAGATATAATAGGATGATAAGGATAATTCCCAAAGATGTCGTGCCTCCCGAAAATAATTTGAAAATATTCTTCATTAGTGCATTGCCACCGAAAGTTGCTTTCTTTCTCAAAAGAGCCTAACCTCGAAATTTGAGGGAAGAACTAGAATTCACGATCAAGAAAGAGGATGATTTCATTTTGTCTGGAAAAGTGAAAGGTCCAAATGGAAAGCAAAAGGGTCAGAGTTCAGGCTTAGTTACCACCAATCCAATGTACTTGAAAATTGCGAATGACTTAATTTTCGTGAAGAAACAATTGTCTTAGATCACAATGCGAAATACTCCAAGGAAGAAAAATCTTCCTAATAGACCAAGAATTGCTCCACCTCATTTCCAGATCACTCTCGAAGCACCACCAAGTAATGGTTCTTGTGACACCAAGGAGTCAAAGGAAGAAGTAGAAATAGAAGAACCTGAAGAAGAAGAGGTAGGAGATGATGATAACTATTTCGAGGTTGAAGAAAAGGATGGAGATACACATAATGACCTAATTGAGTATGTTGATGGAGATTAAGATGAAAATGATGAATAATTCCAAATATTCTCATGTGAGGTTTTCACCCATGCACAGTCAAAGAAAGAAGCCTCATTTTCAGCAACTACAGCGATGGAAAAGAAAAATAAAGAACATTCTCTTGCAGAAATTCCTCAAAATAAAATCATCAGTAAAGGATCACCACTACCACCTTCGATGTAGTTGGCTAAAGAAAAACTAGACCCACTGGTTATCAAGGATGACATTACCATACCAAGTAAGTCATCTAGTCCTTCTCCTAGCTCTAAAATTGCTAAAAAATAATTCTCCTTCAAATGTTGTTCATACAAAATCATCTAAGGTACCATCAAAATATGCATCCCCATCTTCCTCCAAGCTAGTTGCTACACTCATAAAAGAAAATTCAAACCCCAAAGTAGCAAAAAATTCTCTATGCAAATCTTCCATCATCCACATAACCTCTATTTTTCCCACCATAACCCCATTTGATTATGTGGAACACGCAAGCAAAACCAAATTCTAGATCACATATCTATAGTATCTAAAAACACACCATGCCTAATTTGATAGGTTCATAGATGTATTCCATGGTGGTATTTCCATATAATCAAGTTCAAATTCCAAAGGCCTACTTCCCACACCATCCAAACCGCCTTCAAAAAATATGCTAGCCCTTAGTGCCTCCAAAACCAACAAAATTTAACCTTTCTACCTGTCACTTCTCTTCGAAGGCTTCCAACTCAATAATTTCATCATAGATTCTGGAGCCTTAGACAATGCAATTCCGGTCAAAGTTGGAAACAATCTAGGTCTCACTTTGAACCGAGAAAATGGCTCCTGCTATTCTATGGAATCCAAGCAAGTGTTGTTGGTAGGAAGAATCAAGGATGCACAGGTAGTACTAGCTGATTTTCTAGAAAAGAAGGTGCTTCTCACCATCGTCGTGGTGGACATTATAGTGTCCTTTCGGATACTATTGATCCACATATTATATAGATATTTGGGTGGGGAAATCAAAATGGATTGGTCATCTGCAACTATTCCAGCTGTTGTCCACTCAAAATTCCCCTGCTTTTGAGAAGTCAAAGATTTAAAATTTTGAGTTTAAGTGTCTTCTCTGTCGAAGTGATAGTGTGAAAAGTCGAGAACTTTAAAAAAATCTGCGTTTTTGGGTCCATTTTGTGTGTTTTTTCGGGCCTGTCAGACATTTTTGTCCCGCGTGTCCCAAGTTCATTTGGGCCCTCTGTTCCCCGCTCGGCCAATTTCCCCGAAGTTCATCTTTTTCAGGCCCGTCGGAACTTTTTTTCCTGCATGTCCCAAGTTCATCCCCGGAACAAGTTATTCCTTTTTTAGCCGAATTCTCCTGAACCGCAGTACCTCGCGCTTTCACATCCCAAATGTCCCAAACTCTCCCGGACCCGTTTTCACCTTTTCACCCGATCCGGCTGATTCGCGTACTTTGCACACTTTTGTCCTGCATGTTCCAATAACATTTGTGTGTCTTTTTCCCGCATCGCTGGAATCTCCCGAACCGCATGCTTCACGCTTTCACATCCTTCATGTCCCAAATGAACCAAGTGCCATTCATATGCTAATTTTTCCCGCTCTACCTAAATATATTGCTTTTCAAATTAGTAGATATGAATTTAATGCGCATTTATTACCTTTCTCTCTCCAAAATAGCTATATAATGAGCAAACCCCCTATGTGTTTTTCACCCTGCTTCCATGCTATCCTTTGCACGAACCCTTGCAATCTAATTTCCTGTGCACATATCCATTTCCCTCTGTGATTTCATCCCAACTTTAGCTTACAGCTCTACTCTCTCTCAATTACTATCAACATGAAGATCAAATTCTAGGGGTAGGAGAAAATCTCACCACTAGAGTCTGTCGTTCCTGATATCGGGGATAGTGAAGTTCGCCACCTTGATTTTGGCGATTTTTGGTCAAGGATGATAGATGCAAACCCTACACCAATGGCACAAATGATTCATGATAATGGTCTAGCTTACGCTGGCGGGTTCCCCATCTCAGTCCAATGTGTAGACACAATGCTCTCATGTGGGGCCACATTTCAACCCTGATTCGAACGAATTGACAAACATACATGGGGAGCTCATCGCCAAACTTGATGCTGCCACCATTGGCACTGCACTGAGGATTCCAGAAATGGATAATGCCATATCTGTTTCTCAAGAATCAAGCACATGCCCTATTCAATCAAGACAGTGATAACTACAAGGCACGGGTGGCTGAAGTCTTGGCTTAAAAACCCTAAGAAGGGAGCATCTCATCTATCCAAGACCCTTTTCCGGGAAGATTTCAATGAAGAATTTTCAGATTTCATAATCTTACTGGCTCGGGTTATGGGCTTACCCTCCACTAACGAGTTCCATTTCTGGATGTGCCCGCTCATCAACATGGTGTGCGAAGGAACTCAAAAAATCAACTAGGCAGAAATCATCAGCATGAACCTAGCAGAGCAGCTGTCCAATGTGCAGCAAATGAAGAAATTCTATATGACTTCGTACCTGATGTACACTCTGGCGGCATCAAGGCAATGGTTTGGCTTTCTCTTACATTGATGCCCACAAGGCTGATCCTGTGTATGCCTACTGCCCACAGTTCACCCTAGAGACCAGAAATCGCAACTTCCGAAGGGTGAATGATGCCTTCACCATGTACATGGTTAGACTTCTTGAGGGTGACACTGCTAGAAGATTTTCTGATGAAGCCATGAATCTAATATCGCACTACGGTGCTTATTTTATTCAATTCAAAAAATTTCTTATATCAGGCTAGCTGGCTATGAGAGCACCCCTCTGAGACTTCCTATGTTCTGCAGTGACAAGATGGCTCTGATAGAAGTATGCAGGCAATTAGATAAATTGCATAGAACCTGCAGAGGACAAGAAGATTACTGGTTTGCACTTTCCCATCTCTTTGGGAAACTACACTTGTAAAACAGCCCTGGACGCATAGAATATAGAAAGAGCCCTGGCTCCCATCACTGTCCATTTCTTCAAGCCAAGAACTTGCTTCGACTTGAAGAAGTTCATTGAGAAGAACATCAAGATAACATATCATCATAGGGCAGATACAGAAGACTATTGGGCTGACTGTGCCGATGATTTTGAGGCTAGAAGGAGGCATTATGGCAGGTTCTCTCTGCAATTGATCGAAGAACTCGGCTTGTACCAAGTTCCTGAAGGACTCAAGGATGAAAAATCTATGATCTATACTCATATGAGTATGACAATGTGGTTAAGCACACTCCCTTGGAGGACTTGGATTGGTTTAAAAAAGAGAAAGATGATCTGGCTGAGATCCTGGCTCCAGTCTTAGTCAGGACTAAGATCTGGTTTGATAAGAAAGTTCGAGAGCTTAGGAGGCACTCAGGAGAATCCTCCTCTAAGGATGTTTCAACACCAAGGAGGGAAGCATCGACTCCAAGATCAGACACACCTGTGCAAACCCCTCCTGCCTCATCAACACAAGGACCTGCAGTTTCTACTCCTTCTTCATCCACCCAAGTATACCAGAAGAAATTCAAAGAGGTTAAGAAGGAGCCTGTGGAAGAAGATCCTCAGAGAAAGCAGGCAAGAATTACCTTTGGGATCAGAGAACATTATTGTTCTCAGTGAAAGTGAAGAGAGTGAAGTGCCAGCTCCTTCAAGCGCTCCTGAAGCTCCAACGGATAAAGACAAAGAAGTCCAGAGCACCGAACTTCCAAGTGCTATTGACTCCTCTGCACCAGTTGTCTCAAGCCAGTTGTCTCCCCCACTCATGTCTCAACTCGAGACAACAGCGGTGCAGACCTTGGGCGCTATGAGTTCTCTGTCTCTTGGTCCTCTTGCCCCACCTGCTGCTTCCTCCTCCTCTTTTGCATGGGTGCAACCTTTTGTCGACAGTAGGAAGAGGAAATCTTCCTCTCGGAGCTCAGGGCCAAATTTTGATGCTGTGGCAGCCTTGTTAGGCACTACTCCTCCTTCTCGTGCCAAAAAAGCCAGAATCACCTCCAGGATAGTGTCTGATGCTCAGGGTCAGCAATTCCTGGAGATTGCTAAGCCTACAGTAGATAAATCAGAGCAGGACTTACAGGCATCTGACCTAGAACTCTCAAGGATTCCTATGGGAGAGTCTACCCCTGAAGGTGAGATCCACAACCTCCAGGAAACGGTCACAAGAGTCATTGGGAGGGTAGAAAAAGGGCAGCAAACTATTGAACAGTTGGAGGAACAAGCCCAGATTCTCACAGGTTTTATCAAATCTCTTTTGTCTAAGGACAAAGTTTTGGACCCTACCCCATTGACTACCCTTCCACCACCTGTAATTTTGAGCCAAGATGAAGTACAGAGTATCAAAGACATGCACAAGTATTCCGTCTATGGCAGAGCTATGGAGGCCATGGTGGAAGATATGCTTGTTGCAGGATTGAACTTCATCGATGAAGCTTTCAAACTCCATGGAAAGGTGAACAACTTGCAACAGAAGCTCTCCTCCACTATCGGGATCATAGATAAAGAGCTCAAACTTTGGAGCAGTTGCATAGTAGACCTCCGCCTCATGGGACAGACAGATGAGAACATTTTATTGGCGAGTAAGGTTTTTGATGATGCAAAGGATAATCTGTCAAAGTCCTGGGTTTACAGCGTGGAGTGGAAGATCAAAGTCTTGGAGGAGGCTTTGGGAGAACTGAAGAATAGCTGGCAGAAGGGTGAGGCTTTCAAGACACTGGTTGTATCTGCTTTCAAAGATATACATTGTCATCTTCAGGATGAAACTTCTGGTGTGCCTCTTTCCTTGCAAGAAATCAAAGCTCAATTCAGAGCTTTTGTCAAAGATAATCTATTCAAGGAAAGCTCCATTTCCAAAGAGAAAATGAAGGAGATCTGCTCTCTTCAATCTGCCATTGAAGAAGCAAATAAAGACTATCATACTCATGTCGAGTTTGATAAGGAAATGGAGAAGTGCCTCGGATTTTGGACCCAGTCTACAACCAACACGTCAGTCCCCCGTGGCAGAGACATAGCCGAGGCATTGAAGAGATTCAGGCAGCGGATTTTGAAGTCAGTGGGTCCCTCCCAGTCATAACCACCTGTCTTCTTCTCCTTATTCTTCTCTTCTCTTCCAATTCTTTCTCTCGGATTTATTGTAATAAGTTGAGGTATTGCGATTGGCAATCCTTAACTAATCTTTAGTTAAAAGAAGTAGTTACCAAGAGTAACTGATTTGTAAGCTATATAATGGCCTCTCCTCGCCATTTTGCAAGGAGGAAGAACTTGGCTTATTTTCTGAAAGTGTAAATAAATCATAAAGAAATCAATACAGAAGGGCTTTTCATTCTTCATCTATCTGATCTCTTTTATCCCTAAGCTTTTCATTTAATCTTGTTAAGATCATTTGTCTGTGTTATGTCAAGAAACTTTGTATTCTTGCAGATGTTATTTATAGAACTTTGTGTCTTTTAAATTTCATCTTACTAATATGATACAAATGATCTTGTTTCAATTCACTGTACCTTCACATACATAAAGAATTACTCTGTCATCTATAATTCTGAATGGTGCCTTTCTGCTCATTCTCGTATTCTCATTCCTCAGTCCTTTTGTAATTGATGATCCTTATAGAAAACACTTTCATAATATCCAAGTTCAACAAGAAAATCATGTTTTGTATATTTGTAAATAGGTTCGTTTCTGAATAAGGGAACCTCTCCCATTAAAGAGGAGGGACTTCTTGTCCCCTGACTGTTGCTCTTCGTAAAGTCCTATTTGACGACCAACAGTTTTTGGCGACTCCGCTGGGGAATCATATTCCAGTTCTATAATTATTGATCATCCTTTGATCTGGCGACTCCGCATTTTACTCGAGGGAGAAGGGCCCTTGGTATTGAAGATTCTCAGTTTCAGCTTTTGGAGCAGCAGGGTTTTCCTTTCCCTTCAACAAGAAATAGAAAGACTCGTTCAACAAGTACTCCACCTGTCCAAGATAGAATTCCTACGGGTGGTATTCCTTCAGAGCCAACTAGTCCTAATCTTCGAGCTTTGATTCTTGCTGGTGTTGCAGTTCCTCTTCAAGCCATTTTTCCAAGAATGGCGGTACCATTGCCCTGGGGTCATCGTGTCGGGCCCCTTGCCCTTCCTCAGCCTTTGCATGAGTTACCCAGAGGTAACCGGAAGAACTTCCCTAAATTCAAAGGCGATGGTAAAGTGCATCCTGATGAACACATCGCAGCCTTCATAGTTGCATGTGGAGTTCTGGGAGTTGAACATGAAGATGTCTCCGTGAGACTTTTCGTTGAGACTTTACAAGATAATGTTGCTGATTGGTTCTATCACCTTCCGGCCGGTGCTATCACTAGCTGGGACACAATGAGAACTAGGTTTGAAAACCGTTTCAAACCAGCAGAAGATGTGCATGCCTTGCTAGCCCAAATCTCTCAAATAAAGAAAGATTCACAAGAGCCCATGAGAGAATTTGTGGCCCGATTCAACAGGTTGATTAACAAAATTCCACCAAATACTCGACCTGTAGATCAAATTCAAAAATGTTTCTTCCTAAATGCCCAATCGCCTGAAGTTAGTTATGCACTGAGAAGGGCTAATCTCGCAACATTGGCTGAGGATCAAACTCTTGCTGTTAGTGTCGAAGATGATTTAATCATGTCAGGGAAGTTGAGGAGAGACCCTTCCAAATCTAAGTCTGCTTCTTCCTCCTCTTCCACTCCCGGACCTAATACTGATCCATTGGTTCAAAAACTTGCGAATGATCTCATCGCCATTAAGAAACAATTGGCTCAGCATGCTCCCTATGCAGACGTTCCAAGGAGGAATTTTCAGCCCAGAAATCATTTGCCTGCTTCTCAAACAAGGCTAGCGCTTGAAGGACCTCCTGTTAAAGTTCCTGTCAATGCAACCTGTGAAGTTGAGGAACCAGATGATGAGGAGGATAATGAAGATTGCGAGGAGTTTGTGGAAGAAGTTGATGATGAAGCAGATGAACTTGAGGGATCTCGAGTTAATTTCTTCACCACTGAGGGCATTGATGATGGAGATGATTATGATGAAGTAGTAGCAGACATGAATAGCGAATCATACGCTGTCATGACTCGAGAGCAGACAAATCAGAGGGAGAAAGTGACGCAGCCCACCAAGAAATCTAAGGAGCAGCCGGCAACTATCCCCGTAATTGCAAAGAGAGGATCTCCTATCCCCATTTCATCTACACCAAAGGTGAGTCCTGTCAATTCTGCTACTAAAGTTTCTTCTTTTTCCCCTAAAATTGATAAACCTAGGATCTCAAGTGATGATAACCCGTCCACTTCTGGGTCTTTTGATATTATTGACCACCTGAAAAAGACTAAGGTTCAAATCTCAGAGGCTGAGTATTATCAAACCCATCCCAAGGCTTTTGCTAAAATGATTCACTTTGTCAATTCCCATTCTAAAACTACCTCTAAAGGCCTTTTACCCACTCCTTCTTCTGCACCACAGCCTAATCTGGTAGCCGCTGTCACCTCGCCCAATGACAAAATCAAGCCATTCTATGTGACACTTCTTATAGCTGGCCATAGGCTCAGTAATTGCGTCATAGACTCAGGAGCATCAGACAATGTGATGCCTGCTAAAGTAGCTCATGCCTTAGGCTTGACTCTCACACGCACTTATGGATCTTGTTATTCTATGGAGAGTAAGGAAGTGCCCTTGGTCGGAAGAATTAAAGATGCACAAGTGGCTTTTGCTGCTTTACCTGAGAAGAGAGTTTTGGCTACTATCTTAGTAGCAGATATTCCTCCTTCATACGGGATGTTGCTAAGTAGAAACTTCTGTAAGGATGTGGGTGGAGAAATTCAAATGGATTGGTCACATGCCCTCATACCTGTTAATGGACAAATGAAGAAGTTGCTGCCTGAGAAGCAATCTGAGTATATTGTACAAAAAACGGATGATCCCAAAGCACAAATACTCTATGAGGATATGGGGCATGGCAACTACATGATTATGTCTCCTGAAGAAATCCAACTCCCCAAAGTGTCACCTAAAGATCCTAATGGTGTTTGGATTTTAGAGTTTGATGGAAGTTGTTCCTCAGCTGGTTCTGGAGCTGGTGTCATATTAGTGTCACCTGAAGGAAGCCTTCATCCTTTCTCATTCAAGTTGCAGTTTGAAAATACCAATAATACAGCAGAGTATGAGGCTCTCATTCTTGGACTACAGGTGGCAAAAGAACAAGGTGTGAAGAATCTTCTAGCTCGTGGTGATGCGGAATTGATTGTAAAGCAAGTTAGAAACCTTTTCCAGGTGAAGAATGGAAGGTTGAAACATTACAGGAATCAGGTTTGGGATTCCATTGAATTTCTTGATGCTTTCTCCATCGAAGCAATACCTAGGGAGAAGAATACCAGGGCTGATTCACTAGCAGTCTCAGGGTCACTACTGATACCTCATCCTGACTTCTCTCAAGATAAGTTCACCATTGAGATGATCCATCGACCCAGTGTACCTGATAATACAAATAACTGGCAAGTTTTCAATGATGATCAACACTTGCTTTCTTTCTTAGAACTCAAGGATAATTTTGAACAGTTGTACTTTGAAGGAAGCGATAACCTGCCTCGTGAAAGTGTGCCCTTTGACAAAGCAGTCACCCAAGGAGAAGAAATGGATCAGGATGGATGCATCAAACTCAAGGGAAACAAGATTCCTAAAGGATTGGTGAGTTTAGAGGAACTATTTGATAAACACGACAGGTATGTAAAGTCTAGAGCTTCTACTGGACCTCAACAATCAGCTGAGTATGACAAAATTAATATTGGGAGTTCTACTGACCCTAAGCTCGTGAACATTGGAAAATGTTGCACAGCAGATGAGAGGAAGAAAGCAATTGATCTTTTAAAGAGGTATAAGGATGTTCTTGCCTACTCTTATGAAGATTTAAAAGCTTTCCAACCAAAAGAAATGCAGCATTTTATTCCTCTCAAACCTGGAATTAAGCCTTTTAAACAGAAGCAGAGGCAATACAATCCTAAAATAGCTGACACCATTTTTCAAGAAATACAGAAGTTGTTGAAAGCCAAAATCATTTTTCCTATCCATCATTCAACATGGATTGCCAATATTGTACCTGTTAGAAAGAAAAATGGTGAGATTCGTATCTGTGTTGACTTCAGGAATCTGAATCAGGCTTCCTTGAAAGATAATTACCCTTTACCTATGATGGATCAGGTCTTACAAGCAGTAACAGGATCTGAAATGTTGTCTATGCTTGATGGATTCTCAGGATATAATCAGGTAGAAGTTAATACTGCAGATCAACACAAAACGGCTTTCACTACTCCTTGGGGTACCTTTGCTTACAAAAGAATGCCTTTTGGGCTCATTAATGCCGGTGCTACTTTTCAGAGGGCTATGGACCTAGCCTTTGGAAGTTTGAAAGGGAAGTGTATTGTTGTATACCTTGATGACTTGACTGTGTATTCTAAAACAAGGGCGGATCATTTTCAGCACCTGGAGACAGTTCTGCTAAGATGTAGAGAACATGGGATCTCTTTGAATCCTAAAAAATCTGTCTTTTGTGTCACAGAGGGGAAATTATTAGGGCACATCGTCTCCAAAGATGGTATTAAGATTGATCCTGAGCGAGTTCAAGCTATTCAGCAAATTCCTCTCCCAACCAGCAAAAAAGGCGTGCATTCTTTCTTTGGTAAGATTAACTTTTTGAGAAGGTTCATCCCTGATTTTGCTGAGCTAACTTTGAATATTTCCCAAATGATGAAAGGAAAACAAACGTTTGGTTGGTCTCCTGAAGGAAAAGAATCCTTTGAAGGTATTAAAAGAGCCATTGCTAAAACTCCTGTTTTAGCATGTCCAGATTTCAGCAAAGATTTTATTATCTATTGCTACGCCACAGATAATACCTTGGCTGCTGTTTTGACTCAGGAAGATTCTAATGAGCATGAACTCCCAATCACCTTTATGAGCTATATTCTAAAGGATCATGAGTTAAAATACACTATGATGGAAAAACATGCTTTTGCAGTGGTTAAAGCTGTCAAGCAGTTTCGTTTTTACATTCTTAACTCCCACTCCACTGTGTTGGTACCAGATACAACTGTTAAGTCAATTCTCACACAACAGGAATTTGGATCCAAGAGAGGGAACTGGGTGGCCAAGGTCCAAGAATATGATATTGACATCAAACCGACCAAGCTCGTCCGTGGAAAAGGCCTTTGTGAGCTCATTGCTGAAGGAGCTAGACATGAGTTACTGGAGGATAAGGTTGGCCTTCCTACCGTTCTGTTTCTTAGCTCAGTTGACGAATGGTATGCTGACATCGCTCATTTTCTCACCTATGGAGAATGCCCCTCTCATTTGACTGCCAAAGAAAAGAGGACTGTTAAACTAAGGTCAGTACAATATGTGTTGTGGGAAAACGCCTTGTTTAAACGTGGGTTAGATGGAAGGTTTTTGAAATGTGTGGACAAGGAACAGCAGAAAAAGCTACTCTCAGCTTTTCATGATCAGGCATGTGGAGGGCATTACTCATCAACTGTCACTGCTCATAAGATACTTCGTGGAGGATATTACTGGCCTACCTTGTTCAGAGATGCATCAAAGTGGGTTGATAAATGTGAGGCTTGTCAGACTTTCGTGGGTAGACCCAAATTGGCCTCTTTGCCTCTTAAGCCAGTTGTAATTGAAGAACCTTTTCAACAGTGGGGTTTGGACTTCATTGGAACACTTAATCCCTCTTCTAGTGCTGGTCATACTCATGTATTAACTGCCACAGATTATTTCACCAAATGGGTAGAAGCTATTCCAGTAAAGAGTACTACTTCTGAAGTGGTGTGCAGCTTCATCAAAGAAAACATCTTGGTAAGGTATGGTGTGCCAAACAAGATTGTGACAGATAATGCTTCAAATTTTTCTTCAACCGAGATAATGGATTTTTGCTATGGATATGGCATCTCCTTGGCTCACTCCTCAGATTACTATCCTCAGGGAAATGGACAAGCAGAATCCACTAATAAAAATCTGGTGACCATAATAAGGAAATTAGTCAATGAGTCCCAACGAAACTGGCACAAGAAACTCTATGATGCTCTTTGGGCAGACAGGATCACACCTAAGAGAGCTATTGGGATGTCTCCTTTTCAAGTGGTATATGGAGTAGAAGCTCAATTGCCAGTAACAGTGGAGCTGCCAGCCTTGCATCTAATGAAGGCCATTGAAGATACCAGTTTCAATGATGCTTTGGATAAGAGAATTATGTACCTTCACAAATTGAATGAGGACAGATTGGAAGTTGCTGATAAGATATCTGCTCACCAGCAGAAAGTAAAGGTCCTGTTTGATAAGAAAGCCAGGTTCAGAGATTTCCAGGTTGGAGACACTGTTTTGTTGTGGGATAAAAGGCATGAACCTCGTGGCAGCCATGGCAAGTTTGATTCCCTTTGGCTCGGACCTTTCAAGATCAGACACTTTGCTGGTAAGAATTCTTTTTACCTTGATTATATGGATGGTTCTTCTCTCCCACTTCCTTATAGTGGGCAGTACCTGAAATTGTTCAAGTCATAGGTGATTAGGGAGTCCCTTTGTATATTCTGTATAGCGTTTTGTTTTTCTTTCCTTTTTGTTTTGGTGTGTTGTCCTCTGTATTGGTTTGCTTTTTGACTCCGTGGCCCAATGGATAAGGTACTGGTCTACTTCCCCGAGTTTGTCTAAGTTCTTGCCTTGTCTCATTCCTTGAATTTATGCCAAGTCATCCCCAGAAGGAGCCAGTTGTTGTCCACTCAAAATTCCCCTGCTCTTAAGAAGGTGAAAATTTAAAATTTTGAGTTTAAGTGTCTTCTCTGTTGTACTGATAGTGTGAAAAGTCAGGAAATTGAGAAAATCTACGTTTTTGGGTCATTTTGTGTGTTTTTCGGGCCTGTCGGACATTTTTGTCCCGCGTGTCCCAAGTTCAATTGGGCCCTCTGTTCCCCGATCGGCCGGTTTCCCTGAAGTTTGTTCTTTTTCGGGCCCGTCGGAACTTTTTGTCCCAGTGTCCCAAGTTCATTCCCGGACAAGTTGTTCGGAAATTTTTGTCCCGCATGTCCCAAGTTCACCCGGACAAGTTCCATTTTCGGCCGAATCGCCCGAACCGCGTACCTCGCGCTTTCGCATCCCAAATGTCCCAAGTTCGCTCGGACCCGTTGTCACCTTTTCGTCCGATCCGGCCGAGTCGCGTACTTCGCGCACTTTTGTCCCGCATGTCCCAATAACATTTGTGCGTCTTTTCCCCGCATCGCCCGAATCGGCCGAGTCGCGTACTTCGCGCTTTCGCGTCCCTCATGTCCCAAATGAACCAAGTGCCATTCATGCTAATTTTTCCCGCTCTACCCGAATATCTTGCTTTTCAAATTGGTAGGTATGTATTTAATGCATTTATTACCTTTCTCTCTCCTAAAACGGCTATATAACGAGCGAACCCCCTATGCGTTTTTCACACTGCTTCCATGCTATCTTTTGCTCGAACCCTTGCAATCTAAATTCCTGCGCGCGTATCCATTCCCTCTGCAATTTCATCCCAAGTTTAGCTTGCAGCTCTGCTCTCTCAATTACTATCAACATGAAGATCAAATTCCAGGGGCAGGAGCAAATCTCACCACTAGAGTCTGTCGTTCCTGATATCGGGGACAGTGAAGTTCGCCACCTTGACTTTGGTGATTTTTGGTCAAGGATGACAGATGCAAACCCTACACCAATGGCACAGATGATTCATGACAGTGGTCTGGCTTTCGCTGGAGGTTTCCCAATCTCGGTGCAATGTGCAGATACAGTGCTTTCATGCGGGGCTCATTTCAACCCTGATTCGAGCGAATTGACCAACATACACGGGGAGCTCATCGCCAAACTTGACGCTACCACCATTGGCACTGCACTGAGGATTCCAGAAATGGATAATGCCATAGTTGTTTCCCAGAATCAAGCACAGGCCCTGTTCAATCAAGACAGTGACAACTACAAGGCGCGGGTGGCGAAGTCTTGGCTTAAAAACCCTAAGAAGGGAGCATCTCGTCTATCCAAGACCCTTTTCTGAGTAGATTTCAATGAAGAATTGTCAGATTTCATAATCTTACTGGCTCGGGTTATGGGCTTACCCTCCACTAACGAGTTCCATTTCTGGATGTGCCCGCTCATCAACATGGTGTGCGAAGGAACTCAAAATATCAATTGGGCAGAAATCATCAGCATGAACCTAGCGGAGCAGCTGTCCAATGTGCAGCAAATGAAGAAATTCTATATGACTTCGTACCTGATGTACACTCTGGCGGCATCAAGGCAATGGTTTGGTTTCTCTTACATTGATGCCCACAAGGCTGATCCTGTGTATGCCTACTGCCCACAGTTCACCCTAGAGACCAGCAATCGCAACTTCCGAAGGGTGAATGATGCCTTCACCATGTACATGGTCAGACTTCTTGAGGGTGACACTGCTAGAAGATTTTCTGATGAAGCCATGAATCTAATATCGCACTACGGTGCCTATTTTATTCAATTCAGAAAATTCTCTTATATCAGGCTAGCTGGCTATGAGAGCACCCCTCTGAGACTTCCTATGTTCTGCAGTGACAAGATGGCTCTGATAGAAGTATGCAGGCAATTAGATAAATTGCATAGAACCTGCAGAGACAAGAAGATTACTGGTTTGCACTTTCCCATCTCTTTGGGAAACTACACTTGTAAAACAGCCCTGGACGCACAGAATATAGAAAGAGCCCTGGCTCCCATTACTATCCATTTCTTCAAGCCAAGAACTTGCTTCGACTTGAAGAAGTTCATTGAGCAGAACATTAAGATAACATATCATCATAGGGCAGATACAGAAGACTATTGGGCTGACTGTGCCGATGATTTTGAGGCTAGAAGGAGGCATTATGGCAGGTTCTCTCTACAATTGATCCAAGAACTCGGCTTGTACCAAGTTCCTGAAGGACTCAAGGATGACAACTCTGATCTATACTCATATGAGTATGACAATGTGGTTAAGCACACTCCCTTGGAGGACTTGGATTGGTTTAAAAAAGAGAAAGATGATCTGGCTGAGATCCTGGCTCCAGTCTTAGTCAGGACTAAGATCTGGTTTGATAAGAAAGTTCGAGAGCTTAGGAGGCACTCAGGAGAATCCTCCTCTAAGGATGTTTCAACACCAAGGAGGGAAGCATCGACTCCAAGATCAGACACACCTGTGCAAACCCCTCCTACCTCATCAACACAAGGACCTGCAGTTTCTACTCCTTCTTCATCCACCCAAGTATACCAGAAGAAATTCAAAGAGGTTAAGAAGGAGCCTGTGGAAGAAGATCCTCAGAGAAAGCAGGCAGAATTACCTTTGGGATCAGAGAACATTATTGTTCTCAGTGAAAGTGAAGAGAGTGAAGTGCCAGCTCCTTCAAGCGCTCCTGAAGCTCCAACGGATAAAGACAAGGAAGTCCAGAGCACCGAACTTCCAAGTGCTATTGATTCCTCTGCACCAGTTGTCTCAAGCGCCCCACTCATGTCTCAACTCGAGACAACAGCAGTGCAGACCTTGGGCGCTATGAGTTCTCTGTCTCTTGGTCCTCTTGCCCCACCTGCTGCTTCCTCCTCCTCTTTTGCATGGGTGCAACCTTTTGTCGACAGTAGGAAGAGGAAATCTTCCTCTCGGAGCTCAGGGCCAAATTTTGATGCTGTGGCAGCCTTGTTAGGCACTACTCCTCCTTCTCGTGCCAAAAAAGCCAGAATCACCTCCAGGATAGTGTCTGATGCTCAGGGTCAGCAATTCCTGGAGATTGCTAAGCCTACAGTAGATAAATCAGAGCAGGACTTACAGGCATCTGACCTAGAACTCTCAAGGATTCCTATGGGAGAGTCTACCCCTGAAGGTGAGATCCACAACCTCCAGGAAACGGTCACAAGAGTCATTGGGAGGGTAGAAAAAGGGCAGCAAACTATTGAACAGTTGGAGGAACAAGCCCAGATTCTCACAGGTTTTATCAAATCTCTTTTGTCTAAGGACAAAGTTTTGGACCCTACCCCATTGACTACCCTTCCGCCACCTGTAATTTTGAGCCAAGATGAAGTACAGAGTATCAAAGACATGCACAAGTATTCCATCTATGGCAGAGCTATGGAGGCCATGGTGGAAGATATGCTTGTTGCAGGATTGAACTTCATCGATGAAGCTTTCAAACTCCACGGAAAGGTGAACAACTTGCAACAGAAGCTCTCCTCCACTATCGGGATCATAGATAAAGAGCTCAAACTTTGGAGCAGTTGCATAGTAGACCTCCGTCTCATGGGACAGACAGATGAGAACATTTTATTGGCGAGTAAGGTTTTTGATGATGCAAAGGATAATCTGTCAAAGTCCTGGGTTTACAGCGTGGAGTGGAAGATCAAAGTCTTGGAGGAGGCTTTGGGAGAACTGAAGAATAGCTGGCAGAAGGGTGAGGCTTTCAAGACACTGGTTGTATCTGCTTTCAAAGATATACATTGTCATCTTCAGGATGAAACTTCTGGTGTGCCTCTTTCCTTGCAAGAAATCAAAGCTCAATTCAGAGCTTTTGTCAAAGATAATCTATTCAAGGAAAGCTCCATTTCCAAAGAGAAAATGAAGGAGATCTGCTCTCTTCAATCTGCCATTGAAGAAGCAAATAAAGACTATCATACTCATGTCGAGTTTGATAAGGAAATGGAGAAGTGCCTCGGATTTTGGACCCAGTCTACAGCCAACACGTCAGTCCCCCGTGGCAGAGACATAGCCGAGGCATTGAAGAGATTCAGGCAGCGGATTTTGAAGTCAGTGGGTCCCTCCCAGTCATAACCACCTGTCTTCTTCTCCTTATTCTTCTCTTCTCTTCCAATTCTTTCTCTCGGATTTATTGTAATAAGTTGAGGTATTGCGATTGGCAATCCTTAACTAATCTTTAGTTAAAAGAAGTAGTTACCAAGAGTAACTGATTTGTAAGCTATATAATGGCCTCTCCTCGCCATTTTGCAAGGAGGAAGAACTTGGCTTATTTTCTGAAAGTGTAAATAAATCATAAAGAAATCAATACAGAAGGGCTTTTCATTCTTCGTCTATCTGATCTCTTTTATCCCTAAGCTTTTCATTTAATCTTGTTAAGATCATTTGTCTGTGTTATGTCAAGAAGCTTTGTATTCTTGCAGATGTTATTTACAGAACTTTGTGTCTTTTAAATTTCATCTTACTAATATGATACAAATGATCTTGTTTCAATTCACTGTACCTTCGCATACATAAAGAATTACTCTGTCATCTATAATTCTGAATGGTGCCTTTCTGCTCATTTTCGTATTCTCATTCCTCAGTCCTTTTGTAATTGATGATCCTTATAGAAAACACTTTCATAATATCCAAGTTCAACAAGAAAATCATGTTTTGTATATTTGTAAATAGGTTCGTTTCTGAATAAGGAAGATGAAGTACATGGTACAAAATTTTGATGATCCAAGGGTGAACATTCTATTTCAAGACATTGGGCTAGGAAACTACTTCCTCACATCAAAACAATATGAGAATTTTCCACTTCTTATGGAAGAGGAAGAAGATCAATTCTAGATAATGAAATTTGATGGCATTCATTGTAGTGCAGGTTTAGGAGTAGGTATATTGTTGTGCTCTCCTTCTGATGAGTTGCACCCATTTTCCTACAAGCTTCAATTTGATAATACAAATAACATAGCATAGTATGAAACTCTCCTTTTGGGTATGGGCATAATAGAAGATACGGGGATCAAAAAATTGAAATGCCAGGGTGATGCGGAGGCGATAGTAAATCAAGTTTGAAAGCAATACCAGGTGAAAAATACAAGACTCTGACATTATAGAAACATAATATGTGATTAGATTGATAATTTTGTTACATCTTCCATCGAGTCTGATCCAAGAGGGAAAAATGAAGAGGTCGATTCCCTCATGGTGTCAGCTTCATTAGTGACACCCCATCCTTCTTTTGGAAACAATAAAGTGACCATTGAGATGGTGTCTAGACCCAGAGTACCCAATAATGTAAACCACTGGCAAGTCTTCAATGTCGATAATCAACTCCTGGAATTCTTGGAATAAAGAGATAATTTCAATAATATCTTCTTTGAAGGAAATGAGAACCCATACTGGGAAGTGGTAGCTGAAGAGGAGAAAGAAGGAATTGATGAAGAGGGAGTGATCTAATTGAAAGGAAATAAAATCCCAAAAGGTCTTGTCTCTCTGGAAGACTTGTTTGATAAGCATGATAGATTCATCTAAGAGAAGGAAAATCAATCTTCAAAGCACCCAATTGATTTTGAAAAGGAGAATATTGTCACTACAAAGCAACTGAGGATAGTCAATATCAGAAAGTGTTGTTTTACTGAAGAGAAGAGAAGATCTATTTCTTTATTGGATAAATATTCAAATGTTTTGGCCTATTCTTATGATGAACTAAAATCCTTCCAACTGAAGGAAAAGCATCACTCGATTCCCTTGAAGAAAAATGTTAAGCCATTTCGGAAAAAACAAAGGCCATAAAACCCGAAGATAGAGGACATTGTATGCACCCAAAATTTCACATGCTACATTGTCAGAAAATGGTTACAAAAGGTCCCCAATGACGATTCATGTATTTTCGGAAGGTATTTGAGCCCCTAAATCTACTTGTAGTATATATTTTTATCCTAGATTTCCTTATTTAGCCTTTGCACACTTTTTCCCAGCTTCACACTTAGTTTTATGCTAGTTTTAACCTTTAGTGTCAAAATTTCCGCCCTGCCTGGGTAATGGTTTTGTAACTGTTACCTAGGTAGGGTGGTGGTTTTGTAACCGTCACCCTGAGCAAGGTGGTAGTCCTGTAATCACCGTTCTTCATGTGCAGTTTTTCCAAAATGTTCACTCATGTTTTGTACGCGTGTAACTCAACTCCAATTTATTTTTTGGACACGTTTCTTAGTCAAATTTCTTAAATTTAGGCTTAATTTGTTCATGCTTAATTCCT